>NNCF01126395.1:196266-262976 GCA_002313205.1 Laupala kohalensis | reverse complement strand
AAAAAAAAAAAAAAATCTCGGATCACAAATCACCATTTTCTCGTAATATGTATTCATAAAGAGGGTTACAAAAGAAAACTGGTCGTGAATATATTCACATTAGTCGAAGTCAAATATATTTTAAGTTGGAATGAATACTTTTTTACTTCAGGCTCTGGATGCATTGGTGTTCCAACCAGGGTATATTGCTTCCCCGGTCGCGGGAGCTACAACACACTAGCCCAGCTTTAGCCGTAGTGCTACCGAATATAATATTTGTATTAATGACACATTCACAATTTGTTAAAATTTTTACGAATGTGGTTTCAACTCCTTTCTACAAATACTACTTTTACGTAACCCTCATATAATTTGGTTCTGAAGAGGAATGGTCCAAAATGTAATGCCACTTCTTTGATCAAGTAATTGCTCCACTTGACGTGTTTTTATTCATGCTTTTTGTAGGTATAATTTTTAACATTCACCAAAAACCATTGAAGTTCTATTTCTTTTTGAGAGAATCACTTTTAAGGCACTGTGCCTCAGCTTCGATGTGCTCAAAGGACAGAGAGATTAAAATTTATTCATTTGTATTGAATGGTGGATATATTCAACTAAAACTCCATACTCTTCAAAAACATTTTATTGTATGAAAAGCAAAAATATGGAAACAAGAAAGTTGGTAATAGTTGCCTTGTAAAAAGGTTCTAGTCTGTTAAAAATCCCGAGAAATGATACAGATTAGTTTGTACAGTAGCTTATTATTTATCAACTAATTCTTTGTACCTTTTCGATTCCTGGTATACATATTTTCTTTTCCTTGTAGTTAATGAATTGATATTGTAATCATTTTGAGACGATCCTTGTCTTGAAAAACTCTATTTTTATTTCCGACGCTTTATAAAGCATTCTTTTTGACCAAAATTTCTTCTTTTGAATTTTGGTAATATTATATCCACGTAAAATACAATAGAAATTGACGATGCACAATATTCGGATTACTGAAGCATTCGTGTGGAAGAGTCTAACGATTTCGAAAGCGTTGCCAGTAAGCTTATTTTCTACATAGATGAATTTTGTGGACACGTCTGAAGTTTATCGATTCCACGGGGGGGGGAATTATTTTCTCTTACTATTTTAGTTCTCTTTGATTTGTTTTCCTCGAACGTTCCTAAATGTCGAAATTGCAAAGTACACTTCATCGAAGTTATGGATGGTAATGACAAAGTGATTTTTTTATTTGCTATTTTATTGAACACATATTGCCCCAGGGATTGATTTGAAAAGCTTGATATTTGCTGTAGAAACGACGTTTGTATCAGAGGAAAAAATTCTTTCAAATGATAGAAGTTATCCGATAAAAATTTATTTTATCATGTAAAATAACTAGTTTACACGAGAAATGAAGTATAAAACGTAAAAAACCTGGATAATATTTCCTGGTTTTAATACTTTTATTTTTAGTTAAAAGAGCTTGCACATTTTCCCAGGTGTTGATTGAGATTCTCAAATCTTACCTTTTTTGTTTTTCTTTCTCATTCTAAAATTAAGTACTTTTCTTAAATTATATTATTAAAAACAATTCACAAATAAAAGGTACAAAATAGCGTAGTTTCCATAAAATATTTCGAGTATACTCTAAAATTCGAAATAATTGCAAAATCTAGGTAAAAGGGAAATTCATTTTATGCAGAAGGCTTAATGAACCAAATGAATATGTAAGACCACTAAATATTTGGTTCCCGGTATTTTAGAGTATTTGAATAATGATGTTCATAGTAGGTTATATTTAATTACACGTTCAGCGGATTGGTGAAGCACACATGAGAGTGGTGTACTATATTTATATATTCATCAGTGTAAACTTCATTTTGAAATACGTTGCAACATTACCGATTTCTAGCGGATACATTGGAAAGCTTGTATCCTGTGATGAGAGAGAGGCTCCACTNAGAAATGAAGTATAAAACGTAAAAAACCTGGATAATATTTCCTGGTTTTAATACTTTTATTTTTAGTTAAAAGAGCTTGCACATTTTCCCAGGTGTTGATTGAGATTCTCAAATCTTACCTTTTTTGTTTTTCTTTCTCATTCTAAAATTAAGTACTTTTCTTAAATTATATTATTAAAAACAATTCACAAATAAAAGGTACAAAATAGCGTAGTTTCCATAAAATATTTCGAGTATACTCTAAAATTCGAAATAATTGCAAAAACGAGTACAAAAAAATACTTTTAATACTAGTTGATTTTCCAGGTTTCGCTGGTATCATAAGTAACAAAATAGAAAGGAGAATTGGGTCTCAAAAAATATTTAAACAACATTTATTGCACTTATTGTCCTGCAACAACTACCATTACAATTAATCTTGCAATTTTTTATATCGTAATGCATTGTACAATAATGAAGCTTAAGAGATAATACAAAGAAGCTGGGTAAAAGTGTTTTCACGCAATTTACGTGATGTTTTTATTAGACATATCAAGACGTAACGACTGTATAACTGAAATTACCGCTAGAGTAGTTTTATTTAACATTTAATAGGAGATTTTTGAAACAATTTATCAGACGTTAGCCTTGCCCATATTTTAATTTGAAGGGATTTACTTGATATGGAAGACTTTTTTTTTTACTTTTCAAGATCGTAGATAACAAATACACAAACAAAATCTTAATTCTATCTATTAGCATAATTGCATCGTGTGAAGTCCGTGATGATGCTGTTCTATGTGGCGAGTCTCTCAATGTTCGCCTCCCGCGAAAAACGCAAAGCGAGCGGTATGGGCAACTGGGAAAGTGGGCGACAGCCAATCAATTATCACTAATTAATAAATGAGGCAAATCTAATGGATTAGCCAATGACATGATGGTACCGAACGATGGTGAGTGCGGAGGCTAACAAGTTGCGTTCATCATCCTATGGGGAATAAAGCATCTCAGCGGGCAAGTGGTCCTATACGATTGTTAAAGAGCGATATACTATTATTATGTATATCTTTTTGAGAGCTACATCGTGTCATTGAAACAAAAATTGATAAATTAATGGAATGTATTCATTTTTTTACGAGTGTTGAAATTCACAAATTCATCTGCTAATGTGAAACACTCAATTTATCGTCAGAAAACTGTGCAATATTTTGAAAGGTGGAGTTGTAGAGAGGTACAATGCCTTTACACCCTCTGTACAACCTAATCCATCGTAACCGGTATTGCTAACGTCAGTCAGGTGAAAATGGCGATAAGCCGAGAATCGAACCTGGTATATCACGAAATATTTATTTTCACAAAAGTCGATTAGAACAGTACAAAAGATGCGAGAGACGAAACCGTGTAAAATTTACATGTATTTTGTAGATACAGTAGTCACTATTTATAACGATTTTCCCTAACACGATATTCTCAGTGTGACGATGAAAAGAACGAGGGTTTTGGTTTGTCATAACAGTAATGTATACCGATCATATTTTAGTCATTTTTCTTTCTCTTTGTAACGATGCTATTTCTGTCGTCAGTGCTTTGAAACGGGGAAAGAAAGCAACAAGGATGGCGGATGTCTAACATTAATCTAAAACAGAGTAGAGAAGTAGTAGAGTGTAGTAGGGGGAAATGTGTAGAAACAGTAGAACATTCTAAAATAACCTTTTCATTCAAATTCAGTATAAGGAAATCATTGAAATATTTTGTTTGTCGTGGGACTTTATGGTATTACCTTATTTTTAACAAATTACATCAAACTTTGGATTCTCTCTATACAACGATATCTCTCAATAACTATTAACGTGCTCAGTCCCTTGAACATCCTAATAGAGAGAGGGGACTGTACTTTTTCACGTTCAGACTTTTCAGGGTAATTAATATATTCAACGTTATACATTTTGACATAAGTAGCGTTTCGTATTCAATCGATCACGAATGCGACTCGCTTAAATTCCACAACTAATCCTGTTCCTTTTACAATACGTTACATGCTACTTCGGGATTCGTATATTTATTTTTGTAAAGATGGAATCTTGTTGAGAAACCTAGCTTGAGCATTGGCACCAATGTTAAAATAAGTACAAAATATATTAAGATAATATTTATACAATTTAGAATAGAATTGTATTGATTTCTTCGCGGATGCATCATTCATTTTTATTGGGGGGGTTTTCATAAAGGTTTAATAATATAGCCTGCAATGAACATGCTAATGTTTTCAGTAATATTAAATTGCATAAACCTTTGAACATCGATGATTAATGACGGTCTACGTTGTTACTGTCGCAATATTAAGTAAAATAACAACATATTAACAAGAACATTTTACCGGAAATATGTGACATTTTCATAGACGAGGGAACACATTTGCAAAAGAATTAGCTTTAGAGAGGTTATTGAAATTATAGATGGAATTTAGTTCCGTTTTCAATGAAAATCTTTCTCGAGATTTCTTTGTTATGACTTACAAAATGTAAATATTTCGAATCCATTTCACAAACCTATTTGTTTTACTCACATGATTTGTTCAGAAAGTAATTGTGTCCATTGTATCTGACCATCAATATTGAAGCATAATTATCCCAGCATTAACGACAAACCAATGTGAAAGTAATTTTGGTCTCCTATCAGGATGTAAACTCATATTCCCTCCTTAGAAGTAGATAGATTTAAAAAATTAAAATTTCACTTGCACTGGTTCAAATCAACAAGATTTATGATTAGAATAATTAATTCATTCCTGCTGGAATTTACCCCTTAATCATTCGCTGGACACTTAATAATCCGGTTTCATAAGGTCAAGTGTGATTTTTTTTCATTGGCTCGATATCTTTAATGACATTTCCGATCCACTGAAGGTACTATGAGCGCACCAGGTCCTAGGTAAACACATAACCATTANAAGGTCGAAACCATTTCTATATTGTTTATGTTAAAAATAGTAATTCTAACAGTAATTCATGATTTATAATATCATGACAATAATATTTTCAAATATTGTCTCTAGTTTGACTACCATAGTATCGAGTTCAATACTGACTATTGGTTACCGAATAACAGTGGTTACCAGATTGCAATTTTGTTTTGTTACAGTTTTTATTGAATAACTATTCGAATTGCCTCGTAAGGCTGGGCCATTTTTTTCTGCTCTCATCTATATAAATTTTTGGATAATAGTGATATTTTTATATTGAATCCATTAAAAATAGAATGGGAAACAAAACTGTTTACAAACTGTTCCATAAATCCATAAGATCCATTACAACAATCCCATTCGGCAGAATTAATCCTACGAAATCCAAAATATATTAGTCCCGCAGGGTCCAAATTCAATTAGCCCCACAAAGTCCAAATATTATTAAACGGGTTGATAGACAGTTGTTATATTTCAAAATATCAGGACATTCAAAAACAGACCTCAGTTCACTCAAACTACCTTAGGTGACCCTATAAGAATTTTATTGTATTAAGCTAACTCAATGGTCGTCGGCCAGATTCTGAAATTGAAATTTCCATGCCGGCATACATTTACATCATGAAGTTTCGATGGATGATCTGAGTGAGGATGGTTTCATTGGCTGTCCGGGATACATGAGTGGTGTCGAACGTTCAACTGAGGCTGAAGCGGACCACCGTGAGTGAGATGGATGAGGTAGCGAGAACTTGCGAGAACGTTAATGGTCAGAGGTCCGGAACAATTTTCCGGTTAATCTACCCCTGACTTGTTGGCCGAATGAAGGTGAATTGTCAGCATCCGTCGTCGTAGAATGCGCTTATAATTGTCGTCCCCATCAGTAATGGTAGACGAAGACAAGAGATAATTTTGCCTTTTTTAAACTCACAACTCCCTTGCACCTACTCTGAGGAGGGACGTTCGCATGGTCAACGGTCAGGTGAAAAATGCGACGAACTGGGTCTCGAATCCCGGGACCCCCCGGTTTGGCCTTAGATGTCCTACCACTGAGCCACCCGCCTCGAGCCCGGTTTGTCGCAATTTTCCTTGGCTGTAGACGATGCAAACTTCCTTCCCCGAGTAGGTACTCGTAAGTTCTAAGTCAAAATCACATCCGACACGTAGGTACATGGAAACCAGGTATAAGTGCTTCCAACACAAGGAAACGCCTGTATTCACTTATCGCCTGTGGTCACTTATCGCCTGTATGGAGTGTGACACAGTTTCACGGGATCAAGCCAGGTGGATGTTGTTTACGGACTTTGGGAGTCGAGGCGGATGGTGCAGTTGTAGCACACCTGCGGTCACAAGAGTAGGTCCCGGGTTCGAGTCACGGTCTGTTGCATTTTTCACCTGACCGTAGATGCCGATGCATTTGCATTATTGATAAATTTTTAACCTGTAGCAACGAGTTCGCACAGCGCCTCGGTTGTTAGCACCTGGACTTTGGTAACGGTCGGAAACGACCAGTCCTCTTCCATTTCTCTCTTTAAATAACTTTCATTTGGAAAACGAAGTCCCTGGCTTGCGTTGAATCTGAATCTTCTCCTGTTTTTGGAATATGTTAAGATGACGTCGATCAATAACTGTTTGTCATTATGTTACTGTAGAAATTACTCATTCGCCTACTCATTGTAATGTCCAAGAGAGGGATGACGGTATTGGCACGATGAATGTCGCAAAGGTTGCTGCTCACCCGAAGCCATATGCCTTCATCCGTTGCACTGTATGATTTTGTTTATTTGTTTTAATTTCGGTGAGGTGCAGGACATGAGACCTGCTCTTCCACCAAACTGTGACCTTGGCAAGGGAATTGGGAAAGAGTGATTTTGGGTTGCCGGGGATCGTATCGCACCGAAACGACATTTGTCTGGAATAAGTGAGGGAAAACCCAGCTCCTCACCCAGTTCGAGCAGGCTTCGAGCTGTACCACTCAGCGGTATTGTAGAAGCGAAGACTCTACCACTAGACCACCGCTGTCGGTCACGCTTCAACGAGTGTATTTCCTTGAGGATTGAAGATGATCCCAACGACTCCCAACGACATGAGGCTAATTATCGAGACTGAAGTATAACTCGGAGTTTGTCTTAAAACTATGATGGGAATTGCAATGGATTTTCGTCGTTCAGGACAGATACTTTATTACTCACTTGACTTTATGAAACTTTACTAATGAAGGCATGGTCATGATAGTGATATCTTAAGAAAATCGTTGGTATTTACTCCTGTGTTAGTGTTGCGAAGTATTTTGGTTTCTTCATACCTCTGATTCATACCTGATATATTGTAATCAGAAATTGTTTGAATAACCATCCCTCTTTGGTATTACTTTGTAGTTGTATTCGTGGAACTCATTAAATTTCGCGATCTATGTGAGGCTTTATCCAGAAATCTGTTTGAACATTCTCGGAGACTAATGTCGCTAGTCCTGAACCTCGATGCAAGACAAGCGCTACCGGTGCGCCGCAATGTCTTTAGATGCATAGCCGTCGCTCCATTGTTGCTGATTCCGCCATTTCGTGCTAACAGGCCCGCCATTCGCTTTCGAGCAGGCGATGAGTTGGCACCACCGACTGAATGCGAGGCTTATCGGTCGTAATTAGCCTGCGAGAGATTACCTTTTAATTTATTACCTTCTGCGGGACGGAGATAGATGCAAACACATCTACATATAGCTGGCACTGCGCCACACTTCCAGGAACAACCTTTGCTAAAGAGAAGAGAAAAGCCTGTACTCTACTTGTCTCAATAGTGAGGTGACTCGTAATTATGGAGTGGTCTAACATTATGTACTCCCATGGTTATTCTATTTGTTATGAAATAATATGGTTGAAATCACATTGTATTTATTTTTTTTTTTTTTAATTTTCAATAATACGGATTTGTGAAAGAACTCTAACCGAGATCTCTCTTAGAGACACTAACATCCTCAATCTTTGGAGGTGTTGCGGCTCATAAGTCCGTTTTCTACGAATCGCACAAATATAAGTGAAAACTAAAATAAAATTCACTTTTAAAACCAAATCTTGTGCAGATGAAATCAAGAGCAGAATGAGAAAATTTTAAAAATAGTTATCCGCATATGACCATTAGTTACGCCACTGGATAGTAGTAATACTTATAAATTGTTCTTATTTCAAAAAAATAATTTATTAGATTTACCTATCCAAGATGAGTCGCGGTGCCTTATATTTACGTTTTCTTTTTGCTTTTATTCTTGATATTAGGACCTAAGAATACTGACTCGCATAACAGCACACTATTGGATTGCCATATATTTCCTTGGTACCGTAGTGAGCACAATTGCCCGTCGATAATGTTGTATGATTCAACGGTACTACTATGATCTGGACTTAATTGGACTAATTGATAATTTATATGAAATTAATTGAAATGGGTACCAAGGTCATTATATGAGGCCCACGAATCAACTTCTACAATAGAAGTTCTCAAACAGTAATCTCCATTAATGAATATGAAAACGGGTTTCCACTGTTGTTTGAAATGGCATGTCGCTTAGTTCATTAAACCTGTAAATTGTCATAAACGAACATGTTTGTGTCCCAGTTCAGATTTTGAGAATCATTTGTTCCGACAATTCTATGTCTTATAATTACACTCTCCGAGTTTACAAATTTTTTGCCAGTCACTCTTCATATAATAATGAGTATGGTAATCACCACTATATCCTAATAGTTATTTGGGCAATATTTTTTTCTTCGATATATTAAATTTGCGTTCTGTAATCATACTTGCATGCTTTGTGCAAATACTATGTGGTTGAGGTCGCGAGTACTATTCGGAATTTTAATATGAATTTGAACACAGAATGATGTATTTTAATTAATATTATATTTTCGTTCCCCTTTACACTTAAATTATGTAACTACTGTCTGCCCCACCTAGAAAACAAATAAATATTCAGAATTTATGCTATTTTGTTCTAGTGTTAACCTCATAATTCTTCTTGTTTATTCCGATTTAACTAAATTTTCTTTTAAGCACTTCAGGTAAAAATATGACAAATACGTAATTTATTAACGTCGAAATATTTTAATACTTTATTAATGAAGACAAATAATGAGATTTTTAAAGCTTCTATGTTTTATAAGCGATTTTGAAGCTTGGTTTTCCTATACTCCAGAAATAATATAATTAATTTTCTTACACATTTATGAATACAGGATGATAATGCATAAAAACGTGATTCTGAGAATACTTAGCTTGACTGTACTTCGAGTATTTACTGATAAAAATATTTTTAATGAATCGTTCCGAATTGTTTTTAGCTTAGATTAAAGTAGTTATTATGATGCTTCTGTAAAAGCAATTTATCCCCGTTTTTCATGGTAATGAAACATATTGTGGTTCGGAATGTTCTTTTCGTGTTCTTAGCAAATCCTGAGGAACCAAGTAACTCGACATTATCTCCTCTCCTCCACCCCCACCCCCANNTCCCACCTTACGTTGTCACCAACATCAATTGGAACAGTCGTGCGTAACAGCAGATGGCGGAGATTGAATAGACTTCAATTACTGGTTAACCGCAATGGATCAAGTAGCTCACACCAACGGCCATTGCAGTACAACGGTATACACGGTTTCGATTTACAACTGGAGGCTTGTGGATGACATTCCGCTCTTCCAACATGTTATTCCAAGGTACATTATTTTGGGGGAATAACCCTAAACGTAAAAATGAGAATCTGAAGAGTGGACTTTTTATTGGAAATAGCTTTATGCCACCCAGAAAACCGGTAGTTTTGTCTATTCACATCTTTTGCTTCCTCTCGCCTCATTTATTGTATCATATTCAGAAAGAGAAACATGTATTTTTGTTCCAATTGGTAAATCAAAATTTTCTGTCAAAATACGCTGTATCTGCTTATGCATGCAATTTCTATCCATGGCACTATATATTCCTGGTTGTAATCATCTCTTACAATTAATGCATACATTTTCTTTATCCTCATTAGTACATTCTTTAACAACGTCTAGCTCCAAAGATCACACACTTTTCACTGACACACTAATGCTATGCACCCTAGCCTATGGGATCCGAAGCATGATATTGGTCCAAAAAGTTCTCATTAATACCAGATCTACCCTTACTATAATTAGGGTACAAAGCAATAGCACATGATTTCTTTGAATGCATCGCCGTTCATTTCTATAAACCAATTATGTTTTGCGTCCATATATATTCTCACAAAAATGGCACCTTTTTTATTCTTTGAAACTTTTCTTCAATACGTTAGAAAAATTTAGGTCCACTTTTAACTTAATAACTACACACTCACTCCCTATTCTGTACCGTAAACCTTTTATTCTTGGTTTCCTCGCAGATGCTTCTTGATTACATAAAACAGAAGCAATATTAAAATGTTTGTCTTTACACAATAATTAGTAGTGTGTGGTAACACCTATACTTTCAAATAAAAACCATATTATGCCAACTTTCATAACTTTATAGGTTGCTATTGTAACTTACGGGTTTAGGATTTCACCAACGTAGGTGGCACCTATGCGCGAAGTTACCCCAAGATTTCCGCACTGCATTGTGTTCTGGGTTCATATGGCCCGTTAGTGGGGAAGTATCCCAGAGCACCAAGACTCAAGAATGAAAAGGTACTCGAGTGACGGAAAGTGAATGACGGTGCAGAGATCTGGGGGTCTGTGAACAAGATGGAAAGGTACAACACTTCACCCTCTACGTGCAAAATGCAACAAAACAATAATTGGTTTACATTTGTTTTTATTTTGTTAGTGCAGTCAGACTCTCAGAAGTAAAGTTCTAAGAAAATAAAAAGCTCTTTTAATGACTTGCATTAGGTATTTCCAAGAAACATTTAGTTACCTTAGGAATCGAACCGGCTTCCCTAGGTTTGTGGGGTTAGTATTTTACCTTGTAAACTATCAGACCGCCTAAGATTTATTTTGGAACTCTCGCATGTCTTGCAGGTTATGTTAAAATTGTATTTTATCAAACTACGACCCTTGTAGACTAATAAAATATTAAAGTGCACATGCACAGAACTTTTTCATAAAATTATTATTGTAAAATAGCTTAGACAGTAAAGCACTGAGCCCGGCATATCTAGGGACACGGGTGTGCGATTCAGCTCGATTCATTAAATGGTTACTTGAAAAAAAATGGTTTATCATATCATTGAGTCAATATGATGAGGTCTATACCCATATGATGTTAAGGATTTTCATTTCTCTTAACAATGTACGCTTAAGTGAGTCGCGGAGATTGATGGTTGATATTTACCATTTCATTTGAATCATTTGAAACCATTTGAAATTAGAATAAGAAATATTTTATTTGGTTATTCTCTTTTCCGAGGCCTAGTGTCTGATGAAGGAGAATAACCATCACCTCCAGAACATTTCGGGATAACATAAAGGTTAAGTAGTCCGTCTGGAGATTGGGGATTGTACGACTTATATCCGTGACCTTTTTTATTCTTTGAAACTTGACAAACAAAACAATAAACTTTCTTTCCATTATTTGCACAGAACCTACATGAATCTTGGTATTCTCCTGTAAAATGGAAATGAAGTGTACAGACCCGACTACACAGTTTTTCTTTTCAACCCCGATTCTTTCTCTTCTCTTCATTCGTAGACAACGTCTCACCCACTCTTCCTGCTACATATATATTGTCTTCTCCAAATATCTCTTTTTTTCCATTTCACTTCTATCCATGCTATCGATCTCGTTCTTGAGAACGATTCGTCTTCTCAACGCCCGTGCGGTGAGACCAGCGAAACGCTATTTCTCTCGTGAAAATTCTCTTACATCGCCAACACAACACCATATAAAATTATAACAATAATTAACAATATAATAAAATTATAAAAATGATTTTCCGGATTTTAAAACTCATAGTTTCTAGCAATAAACAATTTCCTACGAACCAAACCATCATAAAGGATACAATTTAAAAAAACGCTATGTGAATCGAGGTAGCTATTTATTTATTTGCATGAATTTGATTTTTACAAAAAATATAAATCAGAAAGAAAAACAAATAAAATATTAAGGAATATAAGAGAATAGTACTCTTCAATATAAATGCTTGAATTGCGAAATATTTGTAATTTCAATAATTATATGGTGTTGCGGGTATATTAGTTTTGATACGAAATGTATTTAACTCAAAAAAATATGATCTAACTTGTTAGAATTCCTAATTAGTAGCTAGCATTTGGACGAGCTAAAAGTATTCTGCTAACTCTTAGGTGCTGGGTTTCAGTCTCGAAAAATCCATTTCCACGAGTGATTTCGTAGGGAGGTAAATGCTCACCAACGCATGATGCAGCAGTCTTGAACGCCCAATTAATCTCATTTATTTTATTATCAATAGATAAATATATAACCAAATAAAACATAAAAGAACAATAAATAATTTTGAACGTCGTATAATTATTAGATTAGTGGAAGTAAGCGCAAGAAAATGTTGAAAAATACGTGAATCGTTAGTACGCCATGATCTTTACATTAACATACTGAGAGAATAGCCATTAATCATCATTATAACATGTAAGAGATGTTATCTCCATCATCGAAAAATAAAATTTATCAATTTCACTGAATGTGTCAGGTGAAAAGCGGGATAGCTTTCTAAGGGTAGTAAATTTACAATCCATCATGAAGGTGCTTCCATTATGTCTCATAAGTTACTCGTAGTGAATTGCACTACGAACCCCTCCATTCTAAGTTGATTCTTAGTTCTAACATGACTCCCTCGTGAAAGTAATTTGTCATGATCGGCAAAGGTAACTTCCTCAATATGATTCCCGAATACCAACCCTGAATTTCATTTTCTTAATTTATATATATATATATATATATATATATATATATATATATANATATATCTATATATATATAGTTGATCAGACATCCCAAATTATGTAGGTCCAAAGTTCTCAAAGAAGGGGAAAATGAAGGTAAATATGAAACAAGTTTTAATTTTTTTTTCCATAGCGTGAGGCATGAATAGTGAAATAAGAAAACATGTGAACTTAAATTTATTTATGACCTTTGGATAGTTTCTTGGTAAATAAATGTAATTACAGAGTGGGTACGTTATCCTATTTATAAAAAAGAGAAGAACATTTATATTTCCATTTAGAACTTTAAAATAGACCTCAAAATTCGCTTGTAGAAAGGAATCTAAGCGGACTCCAGGCACAGTTCTGTGTGGCTACCTCCAAAATGTGTATATACGACTAGCCACCCCTTGTCTGCGAAAGGCCACCAACGTTGTTTTGTGTGTGTGTGTGTGACTTGTTCCCCAATTATTTTCTGTGAGATACAAAATTCCGTTGTTGGTGCGCCCCGAAGCTTGTGTCAGCTCCTCTGGAATGATTGTAGACCTTGTGTCATTACCTTTAAGAACGAAGCTTCCACTTCCGTCATGTTCTGTCGCCTGTGTCGTCAACACAGTTCCCTCTCACCTCTTTCTCCCTTGCGGCGACGCTGCTCCTAGATTCAGCGAAGGAGCGACTAACATTGACGGATGGAGCTTAGGTTGGAGACCACCACCTTCTCCAACCCTCACTCCATCGGTTAGAGGAGGTTCGAGAGGCGACTGTCTAGACTCGTTTCATCTTCCAAGTCGTGCTGGAGTATAGCTAACACCAATTACCAAATGTGCTTATATGGACATTTAACCCTACAATATATTGTTGTGTTGAATTTTTAAACTCAAAACATTCAGCTCCTGGAAACTAACTCTACCATGTGGTTGGAGGTACAACCGAGGACGATTAATGATGTACTAGTGAAATTAACTTAATATATAATTGTGAGGAGCTAACAACGTTTCGCCTTGGTTTTGATGACGGCTTAAATCCAAGTCGAAAAGTGAGCTCTTCACAAAAAATATGTATATTCGTCCATAAAAGGTCGTAAGTTTTTAATTATTTATTTGATTAGAGTAACGATGTACATTGATACCCAATTTGTTGCTACATTATTTTTCAAATGTTATGAAAATAGCATTAAATTGGCATTGTGTAGATTCTCGACGATCATATTACCAACTGTATTTCATCCTTGTCCCGCAGTGGTAATGAGCACTCATTCAGAATGTTTTTGTTTGGCCTTTTTCTGTGTTCGAGAACTTCGTTTTGTAGATTGTGCGTGATTTGGTACCCAATTGTGTAATCTCCCTCGATGATAAGTACATGTGGTTACCTTATTCGAAATTCTTTTGTTTATATGTTGGCATGAACGTTTATTGTGTTTAATTTGTTTTAGATAAATGAAGAGTTAATCTAACCTAATGAGTATATCGAACAATATTGTTGATAATGAGGAACTTAGTAATATATTAGACATTTCAACTTTCTTTTATGATCAGTCTGCGAGTTGCTGAGAAATATAAATATATGAATGAAACAATTTTTTTTTTTTGCAAACAATTCAAAACTTGATTGAACTGAAATCGTGGGACCTCAGTTAGTAACAAAACATTTGTTCACTAGCATTTCAGTTAAAATGTTTACTAACAATTTCGTAAAGTAACACCAAATGATAGGCTCTAATGACCTTCGATGTTGGCGAGCCCTAAAGCCCCACAAAAAAAATGTTTTGGAATCATTTTCAACACTTTAATGGTCAAATTACATGCTGGTTATTTTTTATTTAAAATTTTCCCATTTGTTTTCAATGGTCTTGAACAATTTAAGATAAAAGCAATATTTTAAATTTAAAAACGTATTTTAAAATACAATATCATATTAATATCAACAATTTTTTTCACAAGGCACGTTCGCTTTTCTCCAGTAATCTCATCTGTGCTCCTGTTTCAAGATCCCAGTGTGTATTTCTTAATATTTATGACCAAAACCAGGAAAGCGAATTCTATTGTTGGATGAAATATAATTGGTTTGATCTCCAAGTCATAGATGAATAGTTCTTAATGAACGCTTAAAAAGCTACACGTGATTCAAGGCTATGCTCCACCATCTTTTCGTGGCGTTGACAGCTACAAACTAGTTTCCTTTCAGTATTAGAATTACATAAAATCAGTTTATTGCCTCATGGAACGAAACTATTAATCCATTGTCTGGAGGAGGCATCAGCAAAATTACGCTTTCGAATTAATTGAATTATTTTTATTCGAAGACCTTCATTTTCTAAAAGACGGTACAGGTTGTTCTACAATCGACAAAGCGGTACCAACGAGCAATGATCTTGGATATTCATTTGAGTTGCGCTTTAAAGGAGATGCAGAACGAAAAAAAAAATCTAATTTAATCATCTTGCAAAGCACGCTGAACTTTGGTTTTGTCTTTTCAACTTACATCATTTCACACTATAATTTTTTACAGATGTTGGTGTTTGAATGATGTGGTACAGATGACTTTGAGATAAACATGTATTGCAAAAGATAGAAGGAAAACATGTCAAATTCAATATTTTCTTGTGTAATATGAACAAATTCATTTTCCCAGTTGTAGTACGTTCTTGTTGATGTTCATAGTACGTTAACTTTCAATAATGATTGGGGAGAACGAAGATGTATTTATTTACAACCACTGCGCCGAACGAGAAAACCTTATAAATAACGGTTAATTTTCACGTTTACCAATGAATATCACTGTTTTGAAACGCAACACGTGTTATGTAGAGATTTTACGTGCAGTTACTGTGTTGGCTCATTTTAACTGATTTTGGACTTAACACATCTTTCACGTAGTTAAAATTTATTCTCTTCTGGTCCGCGATATTATGCATCCTCACTTCTCTCCATCTGAAGACTTGTAGTCGCACACCTATCCTTTAATATCATATTTAAACAACATGTCGTACGATATGTAAAACATATTTACACAATTTTAACCTCCTTTTACGCTGCCAGTCATTCGTTTGTTTTAAAAGAGTCGACTTAATTATGTAATGATATTATTAATCTTACACGCAGACAATTTTAATTACGTAATATTCGTCATTCCTGTTGTGGATGGAATCGTTAATGATGTGTATTGTAATAAGGTTACAATATACGTTTTCTTGAGTTGTTAACTAAGCCGGTTGCGGAACCTCATCGCTGCAGATCGCCCATTTATTTTTGCGATGCGTGAGCGTAATAATTGTAATTCCAAAGTAAATTATCTGGTGGCAACGCAATCGTATGATAAATTACAGAGTAACAAATGACAGGTTGTGATAGGAGACCCTCATGCTTCAACATCGACGACGAAAAATAGCTGAAGCGCCGCCACCGCGACGTTGTGCGGATGTGCCGCTTGGGGCGTTGCTGTTCCCGCGATGATTGATTGAGTTTCGAAATCCCTGTCCTCGTCGATTACGACTCTCGCTCTTCTTTTTTTACGTCCTCCGCCATCATGTTCTGTGTCTTCACTTCTACTTCTTTTTCTCCATTCACGATCTCCTTGCGCTGGCAAGGATCTGTTGCCTTTGTTCGGAAAATGGAATCATTATATCCGTAGTTTTAGTGTTCGATTTGGGTACGTTCATCATATTTGTTAGCTTTTAAATATTTATGTTTTAGTGATAAAGAAACGATTAGAAGTGTTCTAGACTTGGGATATGATATCACACTTCATGTATTGAACATATTTGTATTTAATTTTATGTATATTTCGTTTCTTTTGCTTGCTTATTTCTGACAAATATTATTTGATCTATTTTATTTCACATTCATACTATCTTCTTTTCGTATGAACATAGTGGTTTCTTTATTAAAATGTTGTTTTTGCGAAAATATTTGCTGATGGAATAGTAATAGGTCTCCTCAATGGTAATGGTGTAATTTATGTCTCGTTCAAGATAACAAATTTTATTCTAGATAATACATGTCCTCTATTTAATAAAGGCTTGTTTTAACTCACGTCCAAAGATATTTAAAAAGATCATTATGTATGTTTGCTATTCGAACTATCAGAAGTGCTGCTTAATTACATGCTTTTCGGGTACGCCAATTCCTCTCACCTAAAATTCCATAAAACTGTTTTTACCGAAATGTAGTCGAATTTCATTTAATATTCAGAATCAATAACGCAAGATGTACTTTATTTTGGAAGTAACTGTGTCATACATTTTACTACCAAAGAATTCCTTTATCATTCAAAGAAATTTGTTTAGCTTATTTAATAACTTTCATAAACGTGCTATTTTCACCGTTTGAAACTAAGAAGAAAATTTTTAAGCGTTTCCGTATTATGTGTCAATGAAAAGCTACTTGGATACTTAAAATCCTTTCAAATATATAATCTTACTTGCGTATCATTATTCATAAATAGTTAATGCCGTTTATTCTTGTAAGACACATCTCTCCCTCGGAGAGACAGGCACTAACAGGCTAATAGACCTTCCTTGAAGCTAATGGGTGTGCTACTTACGGATCGTATTTATACACACAGATCCTTCATGCGCGTCTCCGACACTTATTTTTTTGCACCCCGGTGCTTTCGCCGCCGAACCGACGCGACGACGCCCCCGTATTTTCTGGGGGTGCGTTCCTCCTCTGTTAATGGCTTGACGACCGCTAATGGCGAACAGTAAGCCTCTTTGTGCTGCTTCGAGGGATAGAATCCTCGCTCCCCAGTTCCCTTCGTGCGCTCGTCTTTCTATGGATCAACTGAACGCTCTATGAGGTTCGAAATTAACACGACGTTGCGCTTTTGCGAATAGGTTTTCGGCGAGTCTCGGCTCCCGTCGTCTCAGAGGACGCTTCGCAGCGGACCCTCTACGCTGCAACTGTATCACCGGGCCAATTTTCGCTCGTTCCTCTGCTCCTTTTTTCTTCTGCCAAATTCCATGTTGGAAATAGATGAAATTTTTTATACACTTTGTATGAATGTACCACGAGATTTTGAAATTTTTGAATAGTTAAGAGACAAAATCTCTGTAGTTAGAAAGTGGTACTTAAAATTTTATTAAGAAATTTTACATTTTTATTTTCTCTCCGCATTTTTTCATCCGAACTGTTGAAAATTTTATTTTTTGTCATATTAGTATGTATAATTATTTCTTTTCCAGTTAAATATAGGAAATTTACTTAAATCGGTCTCCTTCTTTAACTCCAATATTTATTGATACAAAAATAGAGAGGAATTGTAAATTATTTATGGTAGGAAATATGTTGAATATAGATTTAGATCACTATCTTCAATCACTTCCCTCCATTCTCACGTGCCTATTTTTCCTTACCACAGTCAAACCTCTGTCTATCGCACGTTATATGTCTCCTTTTGTCAGCTTTCTGCCAACCTTTGTGCCTTTGTCAGCCATCCATCACGCTCTGCAGATGCCACTTTCATTCATGATTTCTCCTGCATATTGTTTATCGAACAGCCTCCACACTCTTCCCTCACAGCACGATGCCGTCTAAAATGCAAAAGGGAAGGAAAGAAGGTTCGGGCGCTTTCAAAGGTCGATCAGTCGCCTGCGCTCTGCGTGTACTTCAGCCGTTCGCTGAAGAGATTGTCGGGAGAACGCTAACAACGAGGACTTTGAAAGAAGCGACGTCCTCTGAATTATGACAGCATTACGGCCTTAATGTCGGGCTGTCGTATCACGTTTACGAAAGGTAAACATGTAAATAGCTTACTTCTCTCAACTCTTGAGGTCGTTTCTTTTTATTTATTCATTTATTATTTATTTATTTCTCGCTACAACGTTCTCACAGTTTTCAATGTTAACTACTAACAAGCGAGCTACTAAAGATACGATGAAAGTAAGGTATCCAACATTTGGAGCATTATACGAGTAGCTATGAATAATATCTAACGACTAAGAGCGTTACACTCAAAGTAAAGTAAAATGAGACGTCGTCAATAAGATTACTGCGTCAGGAGTGTCTTACAATAAATTTTACAAGGTGAAAATAAAATAAAATTAATATATTCCATTACCTGCACTGCTCCGTGATTACTATCGATGTTCCGATTACTTAAAATAACATTATGGTTACTTCCTCTGTGAGTGTTTGATGGGCTCACCATTGCAAAACGTAGACGTGAGAAGAATACAAAGTGTATTTATTATATAATTCTTGCTTATATCTGTGACTATTAACTATGCTTTAATTACTTCGTCTCCCTGCATAATATTTGAAATAATATATTAAATATATATTAAATAAATTTATTGTCAAAAAAGCAATACAAACTGCGTATGACCACGTGGAGGACAATAAAATAATTTACTCTCCGGAAGCAAGCAAGGGACCATCACATCAAATCCGATCAAGGGCCCTAATGCAGTGCTGGATTGAAAAATTTAAGCAAAACTTTTAGATAAGATAAAAAGTTACCTACGAGTTATAATACTATCTTTGATATCTGTTCAGGTAATACGTGAGTTGAAAATGAGTGTTATCCTATCTTTTGCATATCCATGTTTATTATCCACGACTCGATCACATTGAGTAAGAATATTTTTGAGCGTTTGGTTAGTTTTTATTGGTTTCTGTCGGCTAAATCTACTGAAGTTATAACTACAAAATTTGTGTTACTATATGTTTATTTTCCATAATTTCGAGCTGGAGTGGATAGGTTACAATCATAAAGCGATTTTAAGGGAATTTCTTTCAATTCATTAAGAACATATTAAAATATTTCTCCATCGTTGCCGCAAAAATCTATACAAATAAAATAGAACGGACTCCTTTTTACATCCTGGTTATTTCCGGAACAAAATTTGCTGCACTTGAGAGATCTTAAATTGACTCATAATTTTCTATGCATATGCAAGTGCTTTCATATGCTAGTCCTGAATGAGAGCTTTTTTCTCTTTCTTTTTTTTATTTCCTTTTTTGCGTTATTATTGAATGTTCCATCCATGAATTCCATGCGTGTGTCGGAAATTGAAAAACATAAAACTTACCGGACGTTGACCTGCACTTAACTTCATTCTATATTTGTGTACAACGTATCCAATTTCTCGTTTATTGCGAGATGGGTTGGGAAGAGAGCGTGCAAATGGTTGGCGTCACGCTGTGTGACTGTCGATTGTTTTGCGCTATTCGTCGCTTCATTATCCGTCTCCATGTGGCCGCGAGTGAATAGCTTGACTTCACATGTGAGCGGATGGTCGCGCGTTCAAGTCAATGATGGTGACTTTTTGAAAGCAAAAAGCATTTAAATTATTGTTGTGATTTAGTGTGTATTGATTTGTGAATAGTAATAATTGTACTAAATAAAATAATGTTAATACGTTACTAATATCTTAAATATATTTATTAGGAACTTGATAAAATACATAAACATTTTAGTGTAATGATTAATTGTTCAACGTGGGGAAAGCCGAACGAAGGATTTCTACGCACAGAACACACAGTATTTTACATGTGGTCATAATTCCCATAACATGTATACATTACATCATAATAGGTCAAAGTCAAACTGTCCCACAGGACCCACAGACCCCACAGGCCCCACAGGTGCCCAAGGGGATCACGCTGGGCAGAGTTCCGCAATTACTAGGCCTCGGCACCAGGACGCGGCGATGTGACCAACATCTCGCTCCGACCGGTTTAAACCCAGAATAGAGTCAGTACTCATTTTATAGCTGGCTGAGTAGACCTGGGAGTCAGTTTGAATGTTGAGGTGTGATGAAATATCCCCACCCCACTGGGGACCCACACATCCAGCCAGCAATTCATCGTTCTACGCACTACCTACAATTTAATCAATGACCGAAATTCTCGGTATAAACTTGAAATCGATACATTTCTTTTGCATGAATTAATTGATGTTTGTCAGTCCATTAATCGAAATTTAATCTATCATGTCTCCTTGGAAGATTGTTTTTATAAAATTCGGTAGAAGTAACATTAACGAGTTATCGTAATCAGTGCTATGTGTTGATTGCGATACACTATGTTGTATTATGTGAATGAAAGCCATATTTGGATTCAGGAAATTAGTTGCAGAATATTACATCTACACATTCATACTGCAATGAAATCTAAATTCGTAATTAACTGTAACCGTCGCTTGAATTGCAAATGCATGATCTACAGGTCAAAACATGAAACAGAGAAAAACTTACTTAGCGAAAACGTTGTATTGATTGGTTACGAAGGTTATCACTATTTTAACTATAAATTGGCGTATCAGACTCTCAGATTCTGTTTAAATTTTCTCGTTAATCAAAGTAAGAAAACAAGAATATGGACGCCAAATAATGGACTTCAAATGTCTATTATTTCACGTATCTTCGCTTTGAGGGACGCGTGTTCGATCGTTCAAAGGAGTCACGAATTATTTCTAATTTGCAAACAAATATTTCACGAGATTTGATAAAGGTGACTAAGTTTGGGACTTCATATTTAATGTTTTATAAGATATCTATTTCCTCTACAGTATAGTCTTTCACGCAAGATCCGTGTTAAGTTGGAGAAAACATTTAACTGCCACGGCTCAGTTCTGCATGTCTCTTGGTTGACAGACAAAAAGGTGTAGAATTATATGAAAACTAAATTACTATCTTCTGAAAATTAAATTGTATTTTATTAATTCATAATTTTAACTTGTTTAAGTAAATACTGATACTTTATAGATAATTTCTTGCTGTCTCTTCTTGTGTGATTTCTCATAGTAGTGAAACTCCGGCATTTTCACACATCTTAAAAGAAGTTTGAGCGGAGAGTTGAGATAATAAGATTTTGATTTATCTGAAAAATTGGAATAGTTTTATTTTCACTTTTATTCCTCACGTATATTCGAATATAGCGCTCGGCTTATTAACATAAGAATGATAAACTATTCGCATCTGCAAATTGCCATGTGCTGTAATTTCATAAATAGTTCTCTATTAGAATCCCCAAACGTTCTATTTGTCAACATCACTAATTGAAAACTGGTCTCTATGTTGTTCTTAGTCCTTTGCTTTGCGTTCTACGGCTCCTTTTGAATCACTACGAAAGGACGAGAGGTAAAGCAGAAAATTCGTCATCAAATATGCTTTGTTTCATGGTAGAGTTTCAAAATATATTCCAATATTAAGAATGCAATCAAACCATCAATTTCTGTGCCGTTAAAATTTTACGAACACGCAGTGGAACATACGACGTTCGATTATGATGTATTTGACAGAAAATTGCTTGGCGTCGGGATATTTTCTATAGCGTTCAATTTCGAGGGATCTACTTTTTTAATCTGAAGTCGCCAATGCGGAATAAATTTATTATTCGGTGAATGAGATTTTCAGATTGATTTTTCCCTTACTTCATTAAAAGAGATTATTGCCAAATTATGGATAACATTCCTAAACTGACTCTTGCTTTTCTCCATGGCGGTTCTTTGGTTTATTTAGTAATTTGTCCTTTTATATTTGAAAAGAAATAACTCTCGTTGAGAGCCCTATTTAGAACTTTTTGAGCGAAAAAGTTGTAATGTAATTTAAGAAAGTGGAATGTGCTTATCCACTTCATATATAATGTGTATTTTCATGATACGTCATCAAAGCTAAGTTTGACGTATTAACAACTCTTTGCGTAATGATGCCTATAAAGAGATAAGTATGCATACATAGGAAATGAAGCGAAAGCTTTCTAATTGATGAAAGAAATTTTACTACTAATCCGTGGGATTTAAATATCGTACGTTAGGCCTCTGAAGGTGTAATCCAGGGTGAGCTTAAATGAGATTGAACGTTTCAGGACGTACGTAATTCCAGTACATTGAAGAGTGCAGTGGCAGGGGCGGAAAAATCTCTGAAGTACAAACCACACGACAAAGAGTCAACTTGCAAAGAAATGAGTTTGCATTAATCCGGAATTTAGCTGTGAAAAAATGTAAAGAATGAAATTGACTAAGTTGATTAATATATCAAATTGCCTGAATTGAATAACTAAGAATCAAAATGTTATTTAATGTAAAAATGATTTATATACATGCAAACATTTCACTTAAACGAATCTGATAATATCTGTTATAGACATGGAAATAAAATACATATCGGCGCGTCACAAGAACGTCGCAACTCTCAATTGATAGAAACTTCAATAAAAATTATAAAAACACGTCTTCCAAAGAACATAACATAAAAGAACGTAACGGACAAAAACATAAATTTAATCACATTTATAACAGCTTAATATTTCACGTAGGTTTGCAGTCAGTTATAAAACAAACCATTTTTTCCTTGTTTCTCTACTTCTTTATCATTAAATTATTCCTGCAAATCAGGATTTGTTTCATAACAGCAACTTTGATCTTAAGACATCTTGCTTTGATAATTGAATTTACTGAAGCAAAAATTCGATGACAGTCATTATATGAACAAGAAATACGAAGAAAATAAAGAGTAAGAGAAAGAAGACTAAGAANAAAGAGTAAGTTTATTTTCTTGAATTTTTACATTTACATTTTACATAAACTTAAATATACTTTCACAACGTAATAGGCATTTTTTAATTAAAAATTAAAATAAAATGTCCTTCCTGCCAGGACTGATCAAGAAATCAAAATATAGTACATTTTACACAGAATTAAAAAACCTATATCTATATTATGTATACATTCTTGATAAACGTTAGTTAATCAAAAGTTAAACGTGTTTTCTTCCTGCGCTACGAGGAGTATAGCAGCAATATTCCACAATTTTCCCCTCTGAATGAATATAAATGCCGATGAGTTTCACTGAAATTCTATTTACAAATTAAAAGTTCATGAAATATTTGCACCACGGGAAATTAATTCTTTTATTTTATGACCAATGTACTCGATGCCTTTATATGAAACCAATTAAGAACATATTTTTTGAAATTGTGGAATATATATGCATTATATAAGTCATATCAATGTTTTCCGTATTTCATTTTCACATTTTCCAATCTATTCAGAATTTGTTAAGTGTTAATATGTTAAAGAATATCCGTTATCCATAGTGACGACAGTTTAATTAAAATAACAGTATTATAATTATATTATCCACGTGGTCATTTGGTATAATATATTCATGTTTTCAATTGTTGTTGACATTATGAGGAGAAATAATTATCATCTTTATACAATCAAATAAATAAACTCAATTGCTGCGATTGAGCGACTGTAGAAATAAATATAAATACCATCTTAATATTGGCAATGACTGTGGCGCTTGACTAAGAACTCAGAGGTCATGGAATTGTGTTTGAAAAACCAATACGTAGAATTGCTCATATGTAGAAGACTATCATTTGTATTCTGTCCGGTGGAGTTCGAACATTAATTAAAACTTTAACGTAGATTTTTAGTTGTAGTACTATTTCGTTTAAGATTATAATAGCGTATGACTTTCGAAAAGATGCTGTTAAAATTCTCATCTTTATATATTCTTCAGCGACAATTTAATTCTGGTGCACAATTAAATTAAAAAGTTTCGTGTAATCTTAGTCTGTAAAGGTTAGAAACTGAGAAACAGGGGTATATTGTGAACTGACTGCACTCAGTAACTAATCATTTAAGATTCTACTCGTGCTAACAGTGCTACTTAATAAAATATCAATCTTATGATGATTCTTAACATTTGTATCAAGTGGTGGGTGGGGGGGATAAACAATCGCAACGCCGTAGAACCTCTCTCCCTCCCGGACAATCGTTTGGAAGCACTTCACACGACGACAAGTCTGTGGAATCCCGACAAATGGCTTATGTAATTGCTTGATGAATTGGAGTATTGCTCTGTCGATGTTTATTTTCATATTATTATTATTGTCGTTTATTTAAAATAATATTTCAAAACATTGGTAAACAATCTCGGAAGTTTTTTTTATTTAAACTCACGAGTCGCCATTTATAAACTCGTTGCCAAAGATTCTCTTTAATAAATGTTTTATGAAATAAATTATTTGATGGAATGATTGGAAGTAAAATACATTTTAAAATACTGTTCGTTTATTAAAAATACGCACAAAAGTTCTAAATAATCAAATTTTTGTCCGTTGTATATTCTTTGAATTGCCAGCCTCTCATATTTTCTTCTGTTTAACGTTGATCTCACTGAAGAATATCCCCTATTTTAATTCATACCTTATTTTCTAGCTAACGACCTATCACTCACGTAGTAACCTGTATTTATTTTCCATTGAAGCCTAATATATTTATTGCGTTCCTCCAGCAAAGGGAGGTGAACGTGACTTCGCTCAGCTGAAGAGACATGCGATCATCATGTTTACATAGTGAGTGAACACAAGAGATGTCCTTCGTGAAAAACATGGGACCTCGTCTCGTGGCCTTGGTCGGGTTGGCTCTACGCTGCGCTGTATGACATTCAAACGTTGCTGACTACGACAACGACGCTGCCGTCTCCTCCGCAGCCCGCTGTCTTCGCTGCTACCTCCTCTTGCTCACTCCCACATCTCATCCCCCTATTCCCTTTCTGCTATGATGGTCTACAACGCAGTAGCAGCGTTTGCGGCACGTGACAGCTCCTGTCGCTCGCCAAAGGGAATTTTTGGAGAGAAAGGTTTTTCACGCATGTTGACTCTTCGTGGAGGTTTGGGTCGAAAAGTCATTCAAGTGAATCCATCAAGAGCATTCTAAAAATATGTATTTTATGAGGTTTGTGTGAGTGTAACATTGAATGAGTTTTCTTCATGAAACTAAAAAGTGACTAAAACAAATAGTATTCTTGGATTCATCTTATTTTACAAGAAAGGTCTATTTTCATATCGAATGTCGCTATTAATATATACTTCTGTTGCTCATAATCAATTGATTTTGAAGAAATTATGCTTGAAATGTTATATTTTCTGTCTTTAGATGTTGCAATACATTGATCTCAATGCGCAGTTTCGTAAGAGTTATTTTAATATTTTGTCCTTCTTCGATGTAGAATGGGCAGGGGAAATACTTAGACGTGTTCTTCCTAATTAGTGAAGGGGCATAATAATGAGGAGGAGAATATGAAGGAGAAACGTTGGCTTCCAATAAATCAAGCGGAATACCATTATGGTATATGATGGAATTTGATATTTAATTTAATGTTGATATAATTAATTAAATAAATAATCAAAAACTTACGATCTCTTATAGACGAATATTTTTTTCTGTGAAGAGCTTACTAATATTGATTTCTTCGTCTTTTTTATATTTAATTCATAACTAACAACCCATACCTAGCACTAAAATAATAATTAAATAAAAGTTATAGAATATATTTATCTTGCAAAAAAATAAAGAATAGGACATTTTCTTGTTATAATAATTTTGTCATCGTCTTTAAAAAACCATTTCGGAAAGTAATTTTGTTTTAATATTTCTAAAAAATACTTCATGGGCGATTGGCCTAACCATCAAATCCGACGTTGCGCTGAGGAGTATTTGCCCTCGAAAAACAAAATTATTTTTCAAGATCGTTTTAGTTAAATTCCAACAAATACTTTATATCATACATATATATGCAAAAACTGTATTTATAAATGTATGTTAGAGTATATTGACATATTTTCATAGACGTTTTTTATATTATACAAAATTTTACAAAAATATTTTTTATAAATGTAAATTTACAAAAATTAATTGCAATTTTAATTTACTAAAATGATATATAATGATTTAAATAAAGTAAAGAAGAAGAAAGTTATAGTTGCTCTATTTATATTATTTATATATTGAAATATGTTAATCTAGGAGTAGGAATTCTTGGGAACTCAGTATATCTTCTTCATTCTTGTTCTGTAGATTGCTTATAGGTTGTATTGAAAGATAGCTGAAATTGTTCCCTATTATCGTACTCCCATGGAAAAGCTATCTCCCGAAAGCCCGAAAAAATTATCGATGATGAGTTTCAGAACTTACCCCTGGCAATGGTTGCACAATCACCAAGGAAAAAACTATCCAGCTCGTGCTGCACAGTATTCTAATATTATTTCAAATGTTCACTTCAGAAAGAAATTCACTTCATAACCAAACTTCTGAATTTATTTCAAAGCACTTAAAAACTTAGTACACGCGGGGGAAGCTACGGTGACTTTCCTCTCAGTAATACTACTGAATTCCTTTTCTGGACAACTTCGCTCTTAGGACATTATGGAATTTATCATTTGACGCCTACAAAACGTGCTTCATGTTTTCAATCTTTGTCGAAGTAATAATATTGTTGACACTTCTTCTCGAAGGGAACTCCCTGGAGACAGTGAAGGGCGTTGAATGGAAGGGTCCGCAGATAACTCGGAACTAATACAATCAGTGAGTGTTGGCAAGTAGCACAAAACACTCAATAATCTCTTTTCTTTCAATATCCGTAAGTTATCTAAATTCATCACACAAAATAAAATCCTTTCTGTCTCTGATATATGGACAGTTCACTTTAATGCGAATCCCACCGTCCTCCAACGGGGTCTATTTCAATTTGCGTCCCTCCCCCTCCTAATCGGGGGTAGGGGGGGGTTTGCCAAATATTCCAAATCAATTAGATGTATCAACAAGAATTCTATTATGCTCCATTAAAGTTGTTCATAAAAATCTGGTGTTTAACTTCACTATTTGCAAACATGCTTCAAGAACGTAATCAAGCGCATTATTTTTTTAAATATTCATAAAAAGGCGTAGGGCAACTTTGGGCAAAATTTTTCTTTTGGGATCTATTCTGCATACATCATATATTGACGCAGTGGTCTCAAAGTTGCGCGACAGGCCCCGACATACAATTGTTAATCTACGTTAAATATCTGCTACCGAGAACATTTCTTTAAAAAGACATTTAAGTAAAGATACCTTATAAACCAGTTAATTTAATTCTAATGATAATAAAAAAATTCAAACAACTAAATAACATATCTTTATTTATTCCTGTGTAAAATTTGAAATCAGTCCAACGAACCAAACGGGTAGTATAAATTTATTTCTAAAACGTTACAAACGCTAAAACTTGAATTGAAGGACATCTGCAAACATATAAACCTTACATTCAATCGGCGATAGCAGACGCCAGATTTAACCAATTTTCCGTAAGTGAACATCGCTAGACGTGCCAGTTAATAAGCTATTCAATGATATAAAATTTAATGTTGAGAAACAAATTTGATTTTTTTCTTTCCTTTTTGTCCGGGTTTTGGCCTGTGCGTCGCCTGCGAACGAAAGGAGAAGCGTTGGATGAGACAGACCGGAATAAAGGAAGGGAGAGCAGCCAGCGCATTAATATGCTCAGATGCCGAGGAACCATTATCACCCTCTTCAAAGAATGTCGTTCCTCTGGGAATCTCGAAACCACCACAAAGTTACGATCTAAATGACTTGTTTTGCTTCGCGTAAACAAGTGAGGGATATCTCATACGAAAAGAAACGTCGAACAATGACAATACATGCTACATTTTTACGATTAGGTACAATTGTACGAGCTGAAAAAAAACGAGCTCTCTTCATTTCTCTTTTATACTTAAATCTCATTTATGTCATTATATGTGAAATACATGGGAAATTTCTGGGAAACAATCGCAAAAAAATGGTATTGTGTACTTCTAATTCCGAACTGTTAAATTCTCGGTTTTTATTTAAATTTAATATTTAATAACATTATTTACATTATAGTTTCTTTTTATATTGAAGCATACACTTATAATAAAGCTGTGTCACTCTTGGATATACTGTGTTCATATATATACTTCCAATTTTGTCAACCTAATCTCTTGTAACTTAATTCTTACAAGTAAAGAACTTTTTATCTTTTCCTATTACATTTTTGTTTACACTCAATACTTGAAACTTAGTAAAACAGCTTGCCGTTTCCTGTCACTACATTATATTTGTTAATAACAATATAATCCAATAATCTGGCAGCAAAGCTTCGAGAATATGGTGGTAGGACGTGAATTTGATTCCTAGTTGACTCACCGAGCAACCAAACATGTTAAACTAAATTCACTTACCCGTAGCAGTAGCAGTTTACTCCTGTTCCCCTCGGTTTAGTAAAATCCAAACCAAGAGAAGTGGCTGGAAGCATTCGCTGTAGGACACGCGCAGGTTAAGATCGCAGCGGGTGGTAAATTAATGTAGCCGTGGTGAGGCTTAAGTGGCTGAATATTTAATCTAGAAACGCCGTTACCTAAGTCCCTCGACCACATTTCTCCATTAGTCGCCTGTGCTGCTTTCTTCGTGATGTCCTCTTCCACTCGTTCGCGATTACTCACTTAGCTTGTCACCGACGCCACCGCTGCGACCTTTGTGCGACGACCGACACTAAATCTTCGCTTCCGTGGGCCGGTCGCGTTCGCTGCCTCATTTGTCACTTGAATCACTTATCACTTTCTCTTATGCTAACCTTCACGAAGACTGTGTGAGCGTCGCATTTCGTGTCGACTCAAGAAATTGCCTCCACTTACTGACTTCGTCTTTGTATTGCGTTACAGGATATGGAATCGTCTGTTAGTTAGTTCATTGGGATCTTTTTTATCCTTGCGGAGGAACGAAATAAATTTATTATATTATACTTTTTTTACCCTCTATTGATATTACCTCGGTTTACGTTGACTTCTCTTGTTTAAGTCTTTGTTTTCGATAAATTATTTCGCGAAATATTTGTCTCTGTTTCCGTCGACTACCTCGGATTTCGTCCGCGAGCCCATTTAACCTCATTTGGGAAAGCAAAGTTTAAAAAAACTTGTTTGCTAATAATGTTTGTCCCATTTTGTGTAAATCTAACAGAAGCTCAAGATAGAAACGCTTGCTTTGGGTCCTTGTCACCTGAGGTCCTTATGGAAAAGGATTGTTAACTGTTAACTCTTTAGTATTAATTTATTGTTGTTTTCTATAGCTAACGGATTATTTATTCTCTATATAAAGTATGTTCTTGACATATTTTTCGAGTTCCTAGAACAAATTAATTCAATATCCATTGATTCTTAAGAAAATAATTGCTTCGGTTTTCGTCCGTATCGTATTACGCTTGTATAATCTATCATATGAGTTCTTACGTCACTCTCCAATTCCCTAAAACTTTAACAGATTTACCTTATTGAAAAGTTAAAATGATTAGTGTAGTTGGTATTTATTATTTTCTATTTGAGATTCCAGTAAAACTTGTATTTTTTCAAGGATCTATATTCGTGAGGTTAATTACCATTCGTTTCTGGAGAATTATATTTCTGAGCTACATCTCTGGATCTTTGTATCGTCAAGGTTACCTACACTACTTAGACCTCCAGGTCGTTAAGCTCTGAACTCTGTAAAATTTACATGCGGTCTTGTTCACTTTCCAGAGTCGGACTGCTCTAGAAGATCGGTATTTGCCCCTTTGACTCTAGGAATATTGTTGCACCCAAACACCACATCGCTGTTAATAATACGACACTTCTCTAGTAGATTCATGCGACTATCTTTTTAACCAGTGAATAATGCAGTTTCCTTTTCAATAATGCATAAAATGTTCACAGTGAATATTTTTGAAGTTATGGACTGATCGTAAAAACACACAATTCGAGAACTCATGAAAGTATCTAAGTAGACGTTCAAGAGAGAGACGTTCTTTGTTTGCTTAACACCAGTGTTCTAAACATTATTTTGCCGTATTTTGTATATTTTAAAACAATTTTGTGGTTCATTTTTTGTTTCTTCAATTCATTATAAATTAGGGTTGCATTATTGGTAACTTAAGTAATTTAATTCTTAATACAATATTATGTCATAGAACGTGAGAAGAATTATTTTTTACATAACGAGTAAAATAAGAGAGAAACATGACAATTTGCTCATTCAACAGTGAAACGGGAGGCACAACTATACGGAAGGACATTCTATAAATTTGATAAGATTTAATGAGTTTGTACCTTTCTTCTGCAAATTCGTAACTACAAGTACAGAGCATTGTTTCTGAGCAATTACTCTTGAGTGCATATCTTTCCTGGTTTTTCATTCCCTTATTTCGTTCATCTCTTCAATTTTAATAACGTAACTTCACACTTTTTGACGCATTGGTTCAACTTTACGTATAGAACCAGGGTATATCTATCTGTGCAGCAAAAATGAGAAGAAAACAAATCGTTTCAGATTTATTTTTGTTATATTCTTACGAAAAAGAAGTGAAAATTTCCCTAGAAAGAAAAAACATTCTAATCATGAATCCCGGTCTTAAAATGCGATTTCGTGTTCTGCAAAAGACATCAGTTTAATACTCGTATATATTAACAATTTGAGTGCCACATGTTCAACCCTGATCTTTTTAGCTTATTTTACATACTGTTAACGTTATGAATATTTAAATAGTTGCTTTTCTCGCGTTCTTGTAGGGTTCTTGCTAGTCCAGATAATCAATGTTGGTCAAATTATTTTATCGGCATCAAATTGCAAAATAAGAAAATGTCTTTACAGAAAACTTCAAAACTATTCCCCGCTTTTTGATATTAATAAAAAAGACCTCTACACACGTTATAGATTCAATTATAATTGACGTACCTTATCTGATTGGTGTGTAATCCTGGATCATGTTTTCCAGGTGCCTCCCCTTTTTGCGGATGCTAGTAATAAATAACCCGCCATACAGGGTTGCATACAGGAAACGAGAATGCCTCCTGTTATTACCATATCTATTGTAATTCACATACATTATGCAAGCCATCGTGTATGGTATATTTTTGCGTTACGAATGAATTGGGTTAGATACCATGGTGATGAATGAAGGCGAGCACTAGAGAATATGGTTAAAATCGGAGCGTAAGTCAGAGACATAATTTTGAACAAGTCTGTTAATTATTACATCTCTTGTAGATGGTAGAGTGTGCAATATTCCTTTTACTTAAATATAAAACAATACTGTTGCTCCATCACTAAGATCATCCATCACATGATAAGACGGGTTCCCAAACTTAAAGAAAATCTTAAACATTTTAAATATAAAATAAGTAATGTGTCACTGGAAAAAATAAAAAACAGAAAAGTATTTTTATATTATTTCGAGAATTTCCTGGAATCGTTATACATTATTTTTTTAAATTAATGCACACGTTCACTAATGTATATAAACATGATCATAATTAAGTAGTGTACTATTTATTGAAATAAAAGTTTAAGTAACGAATTTTTGTCTTATTATTTTGCAATTTGTTATCACTCACGAAATGAAAGTGTCCTTCCATTGAAAATATTATATTTCGATAATTTTCTTGTAAGTCTTAATTCATTATTTCAATGCTTGGTAAGTCTCAAATATTAAAGTATTCCTTGTGTGAACTCATTTCCAGAAGTATAATTCTCGTAATAAAAATACTATGNATGCTTGGTAAGTCTCAAATATTAAAGTATTCCTTGTGTGAACTCATTTCCAGAAGTATAATTCTCGTAATAAATATACTATGAAAAAATATGATTGAAAATGGCAATAACTCACGTCTTTCACTTATAATTATTACATTTATAAAATAATGACATTCTTTTACCATATATTCAAACCTCGGATATTTGTTTACCTCATGTGCATCACTATGTTCGCGTCGTTTGTGTTGTTCTATGATTTACAACTATTCAAACTTCGATCTTCATTTAAACCCCTAATTTCCTAACACAAATTTAAACTCTCGTGTTTGGGCTTTAAAAGAGGAAACCCGGGAATGTGTTGAATTGTTTAAGTGTAAACTTTGTCACCGTCAGATGGCTTGGTGATTGTGTGAACATGATAATGAGGTAGGTGGTACTGAATCGGCGTCTGTCCCTGGTCAGCGACTGGTTCATGGTTTCTAATTTAATTATTTCACATATTTTTGCATTTGTATTCTAACTATGAATTGAAATCCAAATTATTTCTTATATCATTCATTTTACAAGAAATCTTGCTTCTTTTTTTTTCTTCAGTCCATAAATCTACGTCCCGTGGAATTTTACTTGAGAAATAATCAAATATCTCTATAATCTCTTAAATTGAGTGCCCTCTTTTATAATTTTTGAAATAATTAGGTTGCTTATGATAAAGTTTCCTTCAATTTAGTGTCATCCGAACAACTTGTATAGCTTTATCTCTTTTTAGAGAAAGGCACACAGCGTTTTTTTTTCTATTTTATTTTTTATGTATTTTAGAATGCAGTCCTAATTTTTCCTTTTTTATAATCCCTAACTTTAATCTCGAAAATATTTTGTAGAAACCATACTATTTTTAATATCAGCCAAAACTGTACCTTTCGTAATAATTATGGAAGAAACTTTTACATGTTTCATTTAAACAAAATACTTGGGAATGAATTGAGTCATCAGATACTTTTGATTTCAGTATCTACTTTTCAGCGTGTAATAAAACACCTGGAACAATTGTTAGGCCCTCAGGATGAAGTATTTTGTTCCCTAAATATGTTGAACATTATTGTTCCAGAATTATTAATATTACATGTACAAGGAATTACTGAAGATCATTTGGAGCTTAGTTTAGCGAAGCCTTGGTACAATGTAAATCACTCCGATTAAGTTTCATTCTTTGATTTAATTGTCTGTAGATAAATCTGGCAAAGAATTTAAGTAATTGATGTAATAATTGCCATAATGTTTTAAAAAAATACGCAACATGTCTTTTGTGACTTTAATATCTATGCGAAATAGTATTCACTTATGTATATTCGGTAGCGTAAAAATCATTTACACTAAGTTATGTCAACCCGTATCATTTTTTTAAACCGAAAACCTGATATTTATTTTCCGCACGACAGCATGGAACATTTCAAACGCAGTCTATTGTATTCACAGTGACAGAGGTCTCTTGTTTCATCCGCTCAATTTACTCCTTTTGCTGTTTTTTTTATCATTCTCTGAGTGAATGAATAGAGATCTCAGCGAATGTTGTTGAAAAAATTGACATTTTCATTTTATTTGTATGGAACCGCGAATGAAAGAAAATAACTTGTGTTGTGTTATCTCATAGTCTGGGGATTAAATTCATATTTCCATTTCATAAACTCTACAGTTCCATATGGACAGATCTGTTTGATTTGTTCATGGCACAAAGTAGTGATGAATTTGGAGGAAAACATTTTTATGATACGAAGGCATGAGAATATGAACAAATATTTATCATTAATCTCCACACTGATTTCACTGCCTTCCGAGATGAATGGATGAATACCATATAAGCAAAAAAAATTGGCATGATTCAGAATGAACGGCGCTCATGATTACAGTTATCAGAAATACACCAGTGAAGAATCACTGATCTATGAAGTTTGATTTCGAGATGTTTCATATAAACAAGATATCGCTAAATTGATCTAATGACTTTATGGGTCCAATTATTACTTCAAACTCCTTTTTACGTAGATGTAGGTATGTTAAAACTGGATAGTAGTGCTCCCAACATGAGGACACGCCTGTGGCCACTATCCCATGAGTTGCGGTCTACCAGAGGGCGCCAGGTAGATGTGGTGTAAGAGCTTCAGGAGTCGATGCTGGAGGTGCAGTGGTAGCACACCTGCAACCATAGCAGGAAGTCGCGGGTTTCACTGCCGGTCCGTCACCATTTTCACCTGGCCGCAGATATGGCAACCTTTCCTCCCCGAGTAAGTATTTGGAAAATGTGGATTAAATTATTTTCAGTAGTTTCACTACGATGAGTTCAGCGAGAAAATTGTAAAATATTTATTAAGTTTATTTCTGACTTGTTTATCTATTCTCATGTAGACAGGAGTGTTTGAATTATTTTTCGCGTTTCACCAAGGAGAAATAGACGCTATGCCTTGCTTCTATTGGTGCTCTCACCACCGCTGTAAATCCGACACTTGGTCGACGTGCAGTGGTTCCAGTATTGCTTTTTCGACCGCTCGAACGTCCGCTGGTGTGCGGAATCTGATGGCAGGATTTCGAAAGTACCTCTACAAATTTAGTGTCATAATAGTACGTACATTACTTTGAAAGACCTTTCTGTATTTGCCCTTTGTCGTTAGTACGTCTGTGCAGATAATTTTGCTGAAAATACTTTCACAAGGATGATGAGGTTCGAAGGACCAAATGTTTAGATGAATTGAAGAATGAGGAAGGTGGATGAGTGAATTAGCACTGGTTGCCAACAGACAATTTAATATGACATGCACCGTGAAAGTGAAAAAAATAATGAAGATACAAAGCTGAATTTCCATGATACATTGTGATGAGATGAGATGATCCGTTCCTTAAAATTAAGCTTGGATGTCGTGAGCCGATGTCGAGCTGAATGACTTTTGAGTTGATGCCCAGTTGAGTTGAGTTGAAGACCGATGAATTGAAGAGAAGATCTTTAAATTGCGAATAATTCCTTTTGCTGTGTCCTGGATCTGACTGAAGGAAAAATGTCGGCTTCCTTGCCTGCTGTTGAGAGCACTAAAACGAAGTGAAGTTGGTTCTACAGGCGAGGTTGTAAGAGCTATGGAATGCCCACATTGTTCAAATCTGTCTCTTTGTGTGCTCCGGGCTGCCAAGTCGATCGGTCGATCGGTTGCGTGACATCACAGCTTGACCATCTATCGATTGTTTAGACAGATCGATGTCGTGAATATTACGCAATATTACGCAGGTTCTGTACGTGGTTCTGGCGTAGTAGTACAGCATCGTGGTTTACAAACGAAATTAATAAAAGAGTGTAATTAATAAAACCAATTATGTTATGTCCAATCATTTCATCTCTATCTTTTTTACTCAAAGGCGTAGAATTTGAATAGACCCATGAGGTTGGAAGAAATTTTCCACAGAAGTCCAACATTTGAGATATGTCGCTCATTGTGCACTAAGAGTATATGATTCAGATATGATTCACTTGTTTGATAACATAACACCAATAAATGTCAGAACAACGTCTGAGAGTGTTTCCTAGGAGGTGAAGGATTCGTCTGTGAAGAAATCGTGGGGACTCGTGCGCATTCTGTAGCCCGTTGAGTGAAGAAACACTCCAGTATTCACCTGTACTGATCGAGGAAATCAAAGAAACTCGGGATCAAAGTAAGTAGTTTACGAAACCGGAGACAAGATATTTGAAGTTCTAGGTCTGCAATGTATAAATTATAGACAAATATTACTTGGTTTATTTTTAGTTGTTACATAACAATATAATAATAATGCCATTGTTCAAATACATAGGAACATTTAACACGTCAAGTATAATAGATTAATTTAACACGTCAATTATATCCTCGTCGTTGAACTTTGAATGTTATGAATCAATATTAGTAACGTAATCTATCTTATTTGTTGTTACATTCTAGTGTGTTAAAATTAATTCTATTTTTAAAACATCGAACACGTATGTTCACTTTTACTAAGAAGTGATTCCATACCAATGAGATGTATGTTTTTTTTAATTCGTGTTCTGAAGCATTTTGAAATTTACTTACACTTCTAGGAATTAGGATTCTAATCCGTTCTAATCGGTTCCGCTCCACTTCAGTTCTCCAGTAAGAACGAATCTTCGCATTGAAAAGTGCACGAGGTCTATTGACGTGACAAGCAAAACCTGCGGAGTGCGCTGCTCCTCTGTCATTCCAGCTTGTCTCGTGCATAGTCTGTGTCGCTTGTCGGGAATACAATTAGCGTCGTGAGATGCAAAGTGAGGCGACGCTGCCTCAAAGGGAAGGCAGTGCCACCACCCTGACGGAGGGAGGAGTTTCCTCTATCCGTGCGTGACGGAACTGGGACACCACGCGTGTTTTGCCTGAGTGCCGGAAGATGGCGTGCGTGACTCACGACGAGTAAGTATATGACCCATAACCGTGAGATGTAGAACGCGAAAAATGACGGTCACATTTGCGTAAAGGGGCACTCTGTAGAAAATATGGATCCTTGGATGGGAATAGTTATGAATCCTTTGCTCACTATACTTCGATAGAAATTATTCCAAAACGTGTTTTTTTACCAAACACTAGTATTTTTGTTATGTGCGAGATAGAATCATCCAAACTTTTTTATTTTACTAGAATATTGTATTAAATTAATAATTATTATACGTAATTATTGTTATGCAATCTATAACAGAATAGATTTACGAAGACCAAAACTATATATTTTTGGTTTCCTCATCAATCTCATCTCCTGATATAAAACGCATCATCCGTCTCGGGTTGTGATAAAATATGTTGAGTTCACAGAATTAAAACGTGAAAGGTTTCACTTTTCTTTCCAGTTACACAAATATTGTAAAAGGAAAGAATAGTACTCATTAAAAGCTTCTGTTTCGAGGCTACTTCTCATGTTTACGAACTGGATTTAGAAGTATCCCTTTCCCAAGTTTGGCGATATTGTATGTGCATGTGAACAATTTTCCTTCCAGAACCAACAAAACTTAGAAAAATACCATGTGCTTAATAAATGAAACTTTATTTTCGTCGTATTGACGTTTGTCCGGAATTCTTCATTCACTGTCACTCCTCCAGTATCACTCCTCCACTTGTTATCCCTGCCAGTTGCACCGTGTTACACATCAAGTAGTAATTAAAGTGATTGAGTTGTGTCTCGTTAAAATATAATTAGCGACTTAGTTTCTGTCGTCCAACTTGAACAGGTACTGTCTAGTTACCGTCGATAACATTGTCTCTCACAGGTCACGAAAATAACGAGTTTCAGACGACCATAATTTAGTAGTTAATGTTCATTGCAATTTAAGTGAAATCAACGTTGTCTTGTGTATTAATTCCTATTGTTCTCTTTAAAAGCTCAAAATATGGAAGACGAAAAGAATCAAGTGATGCATTTCAAATTGAAAAATTTGCTGTTGTAATAAATAGGAAGATCATTCAAATATATTTTGCGACAATTAGTGAAAAATGATAATTATTATTTTTTTAATTATTTGTGATTGGTAGTTGTATATAAGTAGAGCTAATTTTATCATGGGGCATTTCTGCCACCCTAGGTTTGCTGAAAGTACTTTGGTCCAAACGGACGCGAAATCTTTCTACTTCATGAACACTGTTTAGTGAACTTCTCAAGTAACTTTAAACGCTTATTGCAATAATTAAAATTTCTGTATGATCTCCTTGAAATGAAAGTATTACAATATTCAACAGTCACTTCGATGAATCTATTGTAGGTGAAATTTAGACGAAAAGCGTTTAGGGAGAGTCTAATGTCCACTCACCTCAGAGCAGTTTTAGTGATGAGAATATACGCTTGGATTTCGCCTTGTCGTCAGACGTAGACCCGTTGAACTCTGGTGAATATTCGGTCCTCTTGTGGAGATTCCTCTGAAGAGTTCTACGCGCTCATGATTCAATTCTATATCACAAAAACATTACTCGTGGGGTTTTATGCACAAGAATGCTGTGATATTCCAACGTGAGAGTTCTCAAAAATTCAAATTTTTAGTTGTACTTTATTTTGAAGTATTTCAATGCTTGTCTCGAAACCAGTGGTTCTTAAATATCTTTGAAAACACTACAACATCGCTAGACATCTTGAGAGTTTCTTAAACACAAGATAAGAAGTCATTTTAATCAATCCGAACCGAATGAAAAAATAGGGCGGGAACACGTTCCACAAAATATTCGTGTAAAGACTCTTATCCTAGAAACGAATAGGTGTTCTCCAGTTCCACTTCGAAAGTTTATCATTCATTGCATTGTATTAATAGTTATTATATTGTAAATAATAAAATAATTTAAATTATCTTTTAAGTGAAATAAATGAGGAATTAGTATAATACAGATAACTTACTTACAGACGCCTAACACCAGGTGGACAATAGTTGCAGAACCTCTGCTCTTCCCGATACTCAGAAAGTGATGCTGAATGAGGAAGAAAAATAATACATGGATAATGATTGTAGATATCATTATTGGATAGAATCGGACTAGAATTTTGCTAACAATTTAAATTCTTTCGTTCATCTCACTTCTACAATACTGGCTTTATGTTCATCAATCATTAAAACAAAATCATTATTGAACAAATCTCGAATAAATTAATCAATTTCATGAATCATTAGAAGTACGATTCATTGCATGAAATAATTTCAAATGAACTTGAAACCGTAGTAGCAAACCAGAGGATCTTACCCTATCTGACGAATTACAGATCTGTTACAGTTTTGATATCAGAAAAACGAAAGATTTAGCACAGCGTGCCTCTTACAAGACCTAAATCATACGTCCAATGTTGCTAAAACATTAAGCCGTTTAATAACATTACCCAAGTATAATAAATGAGTCTACATTAATTAAATTTATTTGATTCAATGATCATATTTTTCTTAGTGAGGTTGGCAGTACATCTTCAATGCAATCGAAAGTCGCGTTCTTTCCGGCAATTTATAGCTAATCGAACTTATTGTAGATATGTGTTTGTATGATCGATGTATCGTTTTAAAGACAAGCCGTAATCGACGTATTTCTACTTTCCAATAATGTCTGTCATCCATCAAAATCAACGTGTCATTTTCCAGAGAGAGAATGTGATTTTAGTTTGGTCGTTTTTTATGAATCCTCATATTTTCATTCGACATAGTGTGATTTGTTAAGCATAAAATTGCTTTAACACTGTTACTACATGTTGTTTCTTATGTGTAACTTTTCTGTCATAAGCGCACATACGCAGTAACTCGGAAATAAATATCTTTCGTTCGTTCCAAATTAGAATCCCGTTTCGCCGTGAGCTCTAGCGGCCTCGTGAAAAACCACAGTGACAGCACAGCTCGTGGCAAGAACAATTGTGTAAGGTAAACAAAAGTAGGAAAAAGCTTAATGGAGCTGGATAAAGCGAGGAAGGCAGAGAGAGTAATTAGCGCAATGCAGTTACGGCGCGTCGATGATCGAGCGTAACGCCTTGGGCGCCGCCGTTTGCGTCCCCGTCCCCCACCGTCACTCTCATCCCATACCCTGAAACACTTCCACGAAGCACTCCACCTCCGATACTGATCGTACAAAACATGTCTTGACTAATGTTTCAACAAAATATTTCTGTTCTCTTAAAACAAACTTATAAAACTTTTGTGACCTATCTTTAAATTTTGAGAGACATTTCTTTGAAATTGATTTCCCCCTTCCGCCGTATAACATAACATAAGTTTACTTCCACTAAGTACATTTCCCTACCATCACTGTGCAGTTTTCTCAAAATGTAAGATTCATATAAATATGAAATCACTAATACGATTTTCAATGTAATATTGAATTTATAACTTCAGGATTTGTGAAAGGGATGTTTTTAGCCATTTAAAATAATAAAGTAGTTAAAATTTTATAACACGCCAAATATTTAACATAAATATAATTCTTGCATTTAGGGCCAATTTATTTCAACTACTAAGAAGAGTTCAGTATCGAATAAAATCAGTTTTGATTTTATATGTACGAGTCTTTCGATGGTATCAATACGATCCACTGTAGTTGCGATTGTTGCGCCTGTGTCTTTGAGTGAAATACATTCACCAAAAAAATATTAATTTATCACAGACATGAATGATTGAAACATCGTTTTAATAAAAACAATATCTCATGTATGACTACTGAATTATCCATTCCAACATCCGTCGTAAGATATGATAAACATTTCTTTATCCTCCATCTTAAGTGTCCGGGGCATTCTGCAGTCCGCCTTCCTGTCATAGAAGTATATCTTCAAGTTCCTCAATACACGACCGTAATGCGGATTGCATTATACGTGTTTCAGTATTTGTAGATCGAGCTATATACATCGTCCTGTCACTTTTTTAGGAAACTTTTTGTACAATCCCTTTCCTTTTTCTCCCGTCATACTCAACCATTTGCCAATAGTGAGGTACAATTATTCATATTCATTTCTTGACTTCGAATTCAGCGTTATCTCACTTTTTAACAGTGTTCTATTTCTTTTCTAGCTTGGTTTAAAATATAATTTAATTTCTAATTCCTCTAAGTCTCCCAGGACGTTCTGCCCGCCGGAACAAAAATGACAATCAAAAACAGCTAAATATATGTAAACAAACATTAGCACGATAGATATTATGTTTGTTTAAATAATGAAATCGTAGAAATGCGCTTAAGGTTTATTTAACTGAAGGTTAGGATTTTGTCGTGCATAGAACCGGGAGTGTGACGAAAATGAAATTCTAAGAAAATGTTTCCGAGAAATTTAGTACACGTCACCTCTCTCAATCGTATGTCTACTTTACGTATGTGTGCGAATTATTCAGCGTGATTACCTGACGATATTTACGAGAATAAAAATTTTCTTGTTGAGCTTCCTTATTCTATTATCGACAATATACAAATTCCTCGGCTATTTGCGTAGTAGTAAAATACATAATTTATTAATTACTGAACGCTGCAAATATTCTTTAAGAATTATTAGTTTTACTGACGTCCAATATAAGGAAACTTTTTCGTACACAATGAAAATGCCTTAATCACACCCAGGTAATCCATCGTTAGTACCTCCCCCAGGGGACTTACATCTAGTAAGTACGTGTTTGGCGAACACGGGGCCCCGAGCTGAGTCTGGCATTACTTCCACTTACTTGTGCCATGCTCCTTCCTTTCTCTTTTCTGACCTCCCTTGGTCACCTCTTGTTCTTTTCGATCCCGACGCTATTAGAGCTAGGGTATCATTCATTTTCCTCTTTCCTCTTTAAAAAAAAATGTTTTTAGTAAAGTCGTGAGATATGTTGGGATTTGAGTTTTGAGTTGTAATTCAGGAGGGTTTTTAGTGGGTATGGCTGAGTCATTCGGCGAGTCCCGCACGCGGGGAGAGTCATGTTGGCTCTCCCTAGTGCGTAATTGCATTTTCCCTACCTGTACAAGTTTTAAGGGCTCTAATGACCTCGATGTTCACGAGCCCTAAAGCCCCACAAAAAAAAATCGTTAGTACCTCTCGTAAGATTGGGATTTCCATTAATGGAGTTTCGTACTTAAGGGGATCGATTTTTGTACTTAAGATGAGATCAATTGAACGTTGCGTAGAACGACCATTTAGTTTGCTACTTAACGTTCAACGGGTACTTCCCAACCCTCCTCACACCAATCACAAAATGACATAAATCATTACTAGTGAAACTTGGATACTAGTGTGTAGTTTCTCCTGCGTATATATTTTTGTGTTATACTTTTCGTCGGGAAAGATTGCCAAAAAACAAATTCCGCTAGGTAGCTTAATTTATTTTGTTTCCATCCGGGGTTCTTTTTAGAGCTGTTTGTGGTTTCGTTCAAATAACAGATCATTCACCAAGATTTTTCCCTTTTTCTACTCGGCATTTAGTTTATATTTCTTCAACTTAATTTACAAAATTGAAGCAAGTCACGCAATCGAGGTTACATACTTCGCAATGATTCTTCACAATAATATTATTTTGGAACTACGTTCTCTACAATGCACACTTTTTAACTGTTTAAAACTTTTATTTGTTTTCTATAACATGTTTTCATATTGTGACATGAATTATAAGACTTAAATAGCTAGATTTGTATAACGACTCAATGTTATCTTACATCGTAAAAATGTAAAAAGTATTCATTCTTTGTCAAAAATTGAATGAATTATTCAAATGGAAGAAACGCATCTTTAAAGTCATGTGTTCAATCGGAGTTAAGACCCAATTTTTATATATCGACGAACTCGTACGTAGAATTTGAGACATTCATCTGATATGTTTCGTTGTTGTTGTGGCAATGGAATTTGTTTTCCAATGCTCGACCCTCCATCCACACAAGCTCTCCTCCTCCATGTGCACGACGGCGCTGCTGCATCTGACGGAGACGGCGCAACTGAGAAGGCACCGCCGTATTTTTTTTTCGCGCAAGTGCGCCTAAATTGCCTAATTATTTCCGCACGAGCTGCGCCGCCGCTGCCGCCGCTGCCGCCGCCGCCTGCGGAATCTCCTCATTAATCACGCACGGCATCAGGTGGCCCTGAGAGGCAGTGGAGGCCCCGCTCTGAGACCGTGTTGGCGCCCCCGTGGCAGCGTTTGGGAAGGGTCACCATGTGGTCGGTGCTCACTGAGGATGATGAAAGTGGGAGTGTCTGGTGATTTTTTTTGTCATGGTAGGCGGATGGTAATCCTGGTTGGGAGTAGTTGTGAAGAGGGTGGAGGCAGGTTTTCGAATCGCTGACGTGTGGAGGAAATTTTGTTTTGTCCGTTTTCATCATGAGGAGCGTATAAAATACAGGGTGCGGGTGATTTAGTTTAAACCAGCTGTAAGCAGTGTTCTTAAGAGATTCCGACTAACAAAGAAAACTACTAGTACAAGCATAATTAAAATGGATTATTTATTATATATGGTGGTTCATGAAATAATATGAGTAAAACAGCAGTGATGGAAGTACGAAAATAGTCCTTATCACAGTTAGCTTCCTGTGTATTTATATTTAAATGTATTTCTTTAGTGCCTGTGTGTAGCTCCTACGTAAGCAGTCGCAAAATGATACCAGATTTTGTGACGTGGCTCAAACCCTGGCCCCAATAATAATGAAATGTAATCTTTTTTCCGAACTCCTTTCAATGATAATTGTTAATAATAATTGTAGGTATAGATAATTCTATGATTATTGAAGATGAAACCATATTTGAATTCTAATACGTTAAATCGGACTACATTTAAATTGTCCTGAAAGAGTTTGTTATTACAATCACAATATTTTAGATCCTGTGCGGGCCCCCTGACCTAAGTGTGTCTTTGCTACGGAAGCATTGCGCATTTAGGGTGGAGGGTGTTTCTCAAAACCACGACTACTCGCCGACACCGAGATTTAGTCGAAACCTAATAAAGTTGCCGAAACGATACTCAATAAGGGTAATTTCTGCGAAATATACTTTCAAACTACATTCGAGTATAATTAGGGTTTCATTTACATTACCGTGTTATAACCATGTTCTTTAATGCGATCACAATAAAAACAGTAAAGAATAGTTGTGTACAGATAAGGTGTCCATGCAGTGTGTTTTGATGCTTTAATTAGAGATATTATGAATGTGAAAGCAAGTTTGAATTTCATTGAAATTGCTGGTAACATAACACAAGGTATAGTGTGCATAACACGGGTGCAAAGTGGTGTAAATTTTCCTATACTGACTTTGGCAACACCTCGGAGCAACATAAATCCAGAAGTGTGATAATTGATTCCTTTTTCATTTATCGATGTCGCTCAATTCCTATCCGGTAGTTTTGTTTGTTTGCTTGTTTTGGCGTACGTTAGAAAAGTAAGTTTATATGATGATTGACACCTAACCTCTGACTAGGGCCGCGGAAATCTACGGTTAAGAATGCTACAAAACAACTCTACGAACCAAGCTCGTATAGGTTGTCATAAACGTACTATGGTAATTGTTCATTTTCATAGAAATACTTGTTATAAAACTTGCTCTTCATTCACCGGATCGTAGTGCAAACCGACAGAGAAAGAACTTTGCCACTAACAGTTATGTGGGTGGAGATTTAGATCATGATAAGGAAGGTTGCGAGGAAACTTTTGAAAGTTCTAATAGCTTCGCTTGCACGAGAATGTGGCGCTGGTGGCACTTGGTATACTCTAGGGAGTAGAAACGCTATTTCGGGAGTAAATAACGCAACTTTGTGTACCTCTTTGAGCAATTGCAGACATGGCTACAGAATACACAAAAAACGGCGACGACATCGAAGGAATATTATTTAACGAGAAATTATACAATGTTTCTTCTCATTTAAAGATTTTCAATTTTTGTAAAATAACGAAATACAGGTTTGACTATCTGGGCGACAACCATTCAATATTTCTGCGCTCCAATTTTACTAAATATCCGACATAATTTACGTAATTTACGACTAAAGAAACTATTAACGCTACAATTCTGTGAAATTTAACAATCCGGCTCATTTATTAGAAATTGAATTACCGATTCTGGAACGATTGCTCAAACTGCGTTTGCTAATGAAACAATGATTAAAATTAATTTAATGTTCATTGAAATACCCGACGTTATGTGAATAATTTAGAGGAATGCATCCTAATTTTTTTGTTTCAGCTATTTTTTAACATTTTTATGAACGTGCACTCTCCGTTATTATTTTATGTTTAATTTACACCCTTGTTTTTTGAAACGGGTACCATTACCATTGGAACACGCATAATCTATGTGAAACGCAAACATATCTGTATTTCACTGCAGTCAGCCCTATTTATCTTCACAGTTCCATTGTTTTACGAAAATTGTCTATTAGTTGAGATAAAAAGTCTTTTTAGTTTTTTTATGCCCAGACATTTGTGAATTATGAGGTCGTTTATATAGGATTTTTGGTTGATGAAAGGTAAACCATTGTTTGTCAAATGAAGAATGAAAAGTTCTCATGAATTGCTTTTCATCTGAGGAGAAGACTGATAGTCATGTATATTATTGATTAAAGAAAAACATACCCAGATTCACAATATGAATTGTTGGAATGAGTTTAGTAAAATTTGAATAATAGCTTTGTAGTAGGGACAAAGGGAAAACATCTCAAAACAATATGATTCTCTGTCAAACATAAATCTGTATTACAGGATTCTCTGGTTACAGGAACGGAAATTTCTGTGTAGTGATATTTAAAAATTGTGGACATTTATTTTAATAATTATTTAGGAATATATATATAATGTATGTCTTATGGTGATCAGGTCATTTGGCCCGCTCATCCACATAACCGTATGACTTGGGTAAAGGAATTTGGAATTTGGAAGGAGTGATGTTGGGTTGCCGGGGAACTTGCGGTACCGAACCGACATTGTCTGGAGTAGGTGAGGGAAACCCCAGCTGAGAACCTCACCAGATTTGGTCGAGCAGGGTTTGAACCCACGCGCTACCGCTCACCGGTACCGCGGTAGCAGACATTTCATCTAGACCACCTACAAACTATGATGTGAAGTTTAAAATAGGATCAGCATGCTTCTCATGGGATTGGAGTGTTTTTAACGATATAAGGGTAAATACGTAGTTTTCGGAATGTCATATACTTTAAAGTATATTTTTAAAACTATTAATTAATTTTGTTATTATTAAATCATTATTTAAAATTATATTGTCAAATACATAAATAGCGAATTAATTGGCAAAGATTTATCTCGTACACGACACCCGACTGCGTTGGAGGAACACGTGTTATTTGAAAATGAATCGCGGCATGAATAATTTTGATGTGCGCCGACACCACGTCTGCTGTTTCACCTCAGTCAGTGCGACCAACACGCCACCGAACAAATCGTCTCCTCTTCACCCCTTTGACCCCAATGTGTCTGACGTCATTGCCGTCAATGTCACAAGAGCTCCGTCACTGTCAAGTGCCGCGACCCCCGTTCCCCTCAACCCACAGGCGAGCGACGTCTTCAAAGGAGACCATGCCAATGAGTATTTGCTCGACGCGACCGCAACGACAGTCACACAGACAGACAACGCGACGAAAGCTGCTTGCGGGATCAATGGAGTGAAATAATTTAAAAAGGGGGGGGTTCCCATTTCTATTGAAAGCAGTCAGTTAGGGCTCGTGCATCTCCACGTTCTTCCAAGATCTTTTCAGAACCTGCGATTCAGTTACAAGATGTCATGTGTGCATTTTTACAGAGTGATATTCAAATATTGGGTTGGAAAATTGTGAGAAGCTGTTAAATGATTCATTTGTTAGAAAGTCGATTTCTTCCTCATGTATTTTCGAAATATTAGGTTTTTCTTTTCCCTTCATTCTTAATTCTCGCGACTCATCTACCACTTTTTTTTTGTTTCCTGTAAAATGAGTTTTCTTAATTTGTAGTTACTGTTTCCTGTACTTTTTCGACTCAAGTCAAAATTTTTCATCTCCATCCATAAACAACATATCGTTCTAATTCAGTTCCAGATCTCTAGTTTCAAACGACTTTCTCCAGTTCAGTTCGTTACTAGCTTGACATTGGTTCAATGCTTCTTATGATATTTTGTATTTTTCAATTTTTGTTGGTTACCATGTTTAGCTGAAACTTTCAATTCACGGTGATTTCGATACTCTGGTTACTTTGGGACAATTTTCCCCTCTATTAAATTTACAGCAAGAAAATGACCTTTCACCTCCGTTAACCCGATGGAGGTTGATGTGTGGTCTCTTTATCAGTCAACGTTAAAAAGACAAAAGGTCTTAAGAGTTACACCGTGACACATCTACGGCTTTTAAGAGTTCATTAATTTAATTTACATATGGTATAAATTCTTCCCAAGAAGCACTGTAGAGGATACAGTTGGGAAAGAAATGACAGCAGAGTAAGTATTCTTAGAAAAGTTTCCACGAGGAAGAGACGTTTGTGTCAAAAGTTTCTTTCCTATAGCTCACTTTTACTGGTTGGGATTTCTCATTCTACGTATTCACCAAAGCATAAAGTTTGGACAATGCAGGAAGCAAAAGTTTTCAATGATCACAGAAGCATTGATTACATGCTGGAGTGGAACACCACAATGAACCGGAGTGAAATAGTTATTTTGTGAGATAGCGAAGGAAAGCTTTGAACTAAAAACTACGATAATTCTTCAAAACTACGCCTAGAAATAATTGTCTTACTGAGGAAAAGTTAGATTTTGGAATATTACCTCTTTCTATAGAAAAGAGGACTCCAAATTCACAGGAATTACGTAACGGGAATTGTTAAAATTTTGTTCAGAAAAAGATTTTATTTGCGCTATCTCTTTGGGATATTATTCTGTAATAACACTTCTATCAGCTTGTAAATGGGGTGTTTCTTGCCACCTTTATATGTTTTCATGTGTCTTTAATAATTATAATAATGTAGATGAGAGTAATGTTGTCTTTTAAGTTGTTAAATTAGTTGGCAGTGCCCTTATTTATGACAACATGTATTAATGACGCACAAACTCTTTAATCGTTCGTACTTTCACATTACGTTTCGGGGATGTATGTTCCCCCTCTTCAGATGTATTCTTCCTTTTCTTCTCAAAATTGTACAAAATCCTTATTGTAAATTACATGGTGCACTCTATATTTTCTACAAAACATATAGAAATTATCTAGTATATCTCATCACTAATCTCCAGTACAATTGTTACAAATATTTAACTTATATAAAATATTTAATTATAATAATGATGGTGGTGGTGATTGGTGATCGTTTCTACGTTCATGAAGTATATTTCTGTAAACTTCAGGAACTCACCCAAGTTACGTGTGCAATTTGTACTTTAATAATCGTTAATGAGAATAAAAAATTGTAACTAATAATGAGAGTAAGAGAACTAGATTGTATGTGTTAAACCATTCCAAAAAGGTGTTAAAAATGATAATAAAACATGCGCCCTGATGAGACTTAGACCCTTGTGTGACTGAGCCAATGAAGGAAATTCTTTGAAGTAAATGACACCTTAGTCTTCCTTCATTCTTCCCCCGCTTACCCGTTGAGAAAAGGCTGTTACAACGTCTTCCGCGGCGCCGTGAATAACGCCCTTGCGTATGAGCAGCAAATCAGGGGAACTAGAGACTTAGTTTCGTTGTCATTATCAAGCAGATAAGGTAATCGAACAACCTTTTTTCATACTTGACACCGAATTCTTGGTCAAAAACGAGAAATTTAAATACAAATGGATTCCACTCATGTACAATATTATTATATTATTAATATTTGGTACTTGTTTACTACGAAACGAATCACCGTTTACAGCAAGTAAATAATTGACAGGAATAATTAATGAACCGCATTTCGTTGAACAAATGAAATACATTAAATAATCAAATGCATGATAGGAAAGGAAAAGAAACGCACAAATAACTCTGAGAGAAGTGAAAGTTTTGATGACACATGAAGGGATTACGTAGGTGATAAGAATTCTCTCTCTCTCTCTCTCTCTCTCTCTTACTCCTTAATGGTGAGGATGCATTATGCAGCAGCGTGTAGTAGGGAGGCGAGGAGCAGTGAGTCGTTCTTGGGTGCTCACAACGTACCTATCAACACTTCGTAGATCGTTTCGCTGCTCCGCTTCCAGCACCCTCTGCACAACTGCATCTCTCTCTCACCCTCATTTATTTGGGTTCAAATTTAGCTCATCTTTTTTGTTTTAATATAACATGCATTTTTATTAGAATTATATCACAGACCTACACGATCTACATTCACCTGAAACGTTTTCGGCGACTTCAATATTCACGGCCTGATTTGGCCTTGAGGGTGTGTAAAGCATCCCACGGGGTATCGTGTTGAACGTAGGATATTGAGAAGGTAGTCCAACACAGCGTTTGATTTGTAATTGATGTGCTCATCAATATCTTACCTTCGAAACAACCACCAGCTGGGACTACTAAGAACCCTGGAGGTCAAATCCGGTACTGCGAACCATGGAGTCACCGAAATAATTTTTAAGTGTCTTCTTATTAAATCGATATTTATCAGGTGGGTCAAAGATTTGATTCTACTTAGAAAACGGTCAAGCACCACAATATACTATATTTATTAATTCTTCGAGCATTTTCATTTACGTGACGAGATGGAACTATTCCTCCTAACCGCGTGTTGGAAGTGAGAGCTCAGAAGGCAAACATGGTGTAATGTCTTTGATTAAGAGAAAATTTTGTTGATTTATATCATTATGTAGTTTGATGTAAAGAATAAGAATCGTTCAAAAAATATTGAGACGAAGAGACACAATCTCGATGTTTATTTGAAATAACCTCTGTCGTGCGCGAGTATGTGAACGATTTTCACCTCGAAACAGATTACTTCTCTCAAACTATAATGACTCTTAGCCATAGTAATAAAAAATTGTGCCACATTTACGACTTCACAGACACAAGATCACAATCCATCGCCATTTTCTCCTACATTGATAATGCTCTTTCCTCCACCAATAGGTATTCCGAAGTGTTGGATTAAAATACCCTTCTCATATTGCAAGTACAAACTATAAATCATATCACCTTGTATTCTAATATCAAAAGTAACAAAATATCAAAACATTTCACGTAGCCCAATTTCTTTCATCACTACTGTAAATAAGACGATTTAGAAACTAGCAACGTGTCAACTTTACGGGCATTATGAATAACCCACCTATCCATGTAAAATTTTGTGTGTACGCGGAAAAGGTTTATGCTAATATAGATATCTTGAAGGGAATGATGTATGGAGCTGCGTGGAACAACACTGCAATAAGAACGGACAAAGAAGAGAGGATACTTTGAAAGAGAACTGAATAAAGACTCCATTTGAAATGCAACAAGAAAATTCATATTAAGCGTAGTTTTTGACGAATTCATTGCTTGTCGTTATAAAATGCTAGAAGAACTACTCGGCGTTGCTCGGGATTTGAAAAGGCACTTAAAACAATAATTAGTGGACATTAAAAATTTAAAATAGTTCACTAATAAAACAACAATTTTGCAAATCTTACATCAACGCTCCGAGAAATATTGGTACTAAAAATTGATATATTTTACCACACAGCAGTTATTAAAAAATGTGTCAACAAGTTTGGATTTTTAGCTCTTCTTCCAGACAAAGAATATCTACAAATATACACACAGTTTTCAGAATTATATGTTAATATCCTGGCGAAAGGGAAATACACTTCACACTGAACGCGTAGTAAACAAAGCGCGTAATTAACACAACTGAATTCTTAGGTTTTCTTTACACTTCTAGGTTACGTACTGGAAAACAATATTTTTCGCAGCCTTTATATAATTTTGCTTCAATAATTAGGTCACGTAAATTATACGTTCAGAGGAATGTCCGCGTTACGCTATCGAACTCTGGCGGACACATTACTAAGCGTCATAGTCAACAGTCATGCGAGTGAAGGTTCACATCTACTGATGGACAGCCAATTTAAATAGTTTTCTGCTCTTGTAATTCATCAGTATTAACCATACATTACTTTTTTGCTGCAATAAACCTTTAAGAAGAGTCCTTTCAAATTTCAAATAATTTCATCGATTACTCTTTTCGATTTCCATACAACAGATTCCAAATTATACACATTTATAAGTATAGATATTACATTAGATGTTTGCTAGATCTTCAAACGAATCACAGTTAGGATATTGTCACAAAATATAAAAGTGGTGTCCATTCGCCTTTATCGTAAAACTCAGAAGATTGATGTAGATATCATGTTCGAAGAATTATTATTATTATTATTTTATTATTATCTTAAATTTTCTCGGAGAAATCTAAAGAGATGTATTACCAGTTTTTCATATTGTTAAGTTCTTTCAACTATTTTCGGAAATCGAGGTGTCAAAATTTCTTTTTAAGTTTTATTAAGGAAAGTTTTCTGTGTCGATAAGCCGTTTGTTTTTTTGTTTTTTTGTTTTTTTGGGAGTACATTACGTATAAAACAAATCCAGGAAATACGACGTAAAGATATTTTTCCAAGATTCACTTTCCGTATATCGTTGAGAAAGGTATTGAGAGCCTCTTATACGAAGAATATTTTATGAAAACGAGGAACTCTCCAATGCGTGGCTGCTACCGGAAGCGAGCCATTAAGAGCGGAAGCTTCTCCCATCCACTTTTCCCTCTTCCCCTCTACTTCGCCATTCACTCTCTCTATCTCTCTCCTAATACCAACTCTATGGTCTCTTCCTCCTCTTCTTCTTTCTTTTCCTTCACCTCCTCCTGCTCTTCCTCATGCGCCTACGATGCATATAAACTCTTCTAATAAACCCTCCTTTCCAGCTGTTTCAAATTGCATCGCAAATGGATCTTCCTCTTCCCAGCACTCGAGATTTAAAACGACCAGTGTGTGTAATCGCCTGGAGCGCTGCGAACCTACTGGTTGCTTCGAAATGATCGCAACCAAGAGACTGGAAATTATTACATGCATTGTACATTATTGTTTTCTCATGGCTTTCAGAGTACTTCGCGGAACAAAATTTGAAATTCCCCTCGTACATTTCCGAGACCTTTTCCCGAAACTTGGTATTATTACAATAAAAATATACGTCTTAAACCTTTTTCTATACTATTGATGTTATCTCACGTTTGAGAGGTGCGATCGCGTATTGGTGTCAACCCTACTGACACATTGGATTTCCAAAGATAACGGATGGATACTAACAAAGTGGGAGATTCAGGTAGCTTTCGTCAACTTAAAGCAGAAAAAATCATAATACTGAAAAGAGATTATTGAAACACGTTTTTCTTCCTAATCGGGTATAATCAATAGTGTAGTAATTTGAACTAAACCATATTACTGAACTACTTTAAAGTTTCTTGTGATGCATAAAATTTTTAAAATTAAGCTACCTTGAATAAGATACCGATGCAATAAGATTACATTATCACTTCATACAATTAATATTGATGGTGCACAAAACCCTTGTAATTACGTGATTGCAACGTGAAAATAATTTCGGTAATACACAGTATTGAGTCCTTGTTTAATCCACAGTTGTTTGGTATTTTCAGAAAACAGGAGTTTAATTGGATTGTGATGTTTTTGAAATAAAGAATGTTACTTGTTATAAACAAAATGGACAACGCGCGACCTCATCATATAATGTCTGACCGCTCCCGTTTCCTCTGGTGTTGATCATTTCTCTTCTCTAATTCATCCCTTCATTTCACTCTTTCGTACGCGTTTAGGTTCCGGAAACGCCCACTCGCTCGTAAGCGTGCGATACGGAAGTACACTGTGGAACACACTTATTAAACAGCCTTCCTACTTTGAAAACTGAATAAGAAATATAAGTATCGATAAGTATATAAAAATAAGTATTTGTATTCAAATTCTAAGTTATCGCCAGCATTCACGAAATTTCTCTTTCAAATCCTGTCGTACAATGTATTTAGGAAAGTATGTCTCTTTTCCTTGAGTAACAAACACACATACATCACAAATTTGATCGTCTAACTGATCCATTGTGTCTCTCCTATTCGTCTTGCTTTATTACAGAATATTTTTTTACATATTTCGACCTTAAGCTTTCCTTCCTTTAACTTCAAACTTCCAAATTGAAATCAAGTTAATTACTCTAAAAGTGTGACTAGCTATATCCTGACCTATTCATTACTCAGAATATCACAAGAGTTATCTAAAATCTTTTTAATTTCTATTTTTAACTTCAATATTTGAGTGCAGTATATTTTTACTGCAGTTGAAAAAATGATTGCGTGACTTTCTACCTTTCTCTAAACTAGAGAATTGTTATGCTAATATGTATAGTGCCTGAGAAAACTTTTCTTCGTGAAAGAAAAGTAATTCTAGTTCGTTGATATCTTCGTCCGTTCAGTCACGACCAATTTATATTCAGTGAGTGTTACTGGTAGGTCCCAAAAATTTAATGGGTAACGTTTCAAAACAATTATTAACGCAACACCAATGCTTCGAAACATCCATTTACATATATCTCGGGCAAAATATTGCCCACACATAAACTACATGCCACACGTGTTCTGGAACATTGAATGTACTCTTACAATGATTAATTTGCGCGTAACGGCCATGCCAGTGTAGTTACAATTAAAGTACTTATGTATGCCTCACACAGCTGACAGTAGTAAAAATATAACTACCATGTTATTAAATAAAAGTTTAAATGTTTTGTTGCTTTTTCATTAGCAAAGGTAGATATTACAGATGGCATGACGATGTGTTCGCCTGAGATAAATTATTAAATTTACTTATTGGTGTGCTAATGATCATGAAAACGGGAATCCCTTTCCAAATCCAAGGTATCGTAACTTGTACGTATTCCTTGTTGTTACTCTGACATATTCAAATCCCATGCTGTAGCTGCTGAATACCAGCGAGATAGAACGCAAAGGTGACGCTTTCAAAGAACAGTCAAAATCTTGAGCAATGTGATACCAGATACTAAGAGCAAACTATTTCAAATTGATTTGCCCGTTTTTTGACAAATTAAAAGCTAGAAAGAATTTGATAGATTCCTCAGTCATAATACGCAGGAATTGACTGCAATTCAAGTAACTTTCATAATAATTCTCTATTACGAAATTCGGTAAACTTACGTAAAAACGATTGTGAGACATGTCCATGACGATGCAGTTATACAAACTCTGCCAACTAATTAACCGAAACACGTCATCACATTTGTATACAGACGCGAACCACTTCTAGGGAATATGGCACATACGCACGAAAGTACATGACCTCATCACTGAAGTAATAATACAAACACATTAATATATATACAAAACCGAAATACTGAGTGAACATACCAAGTACAAACCTAACACACTCAGTACCTTTCTAACACACACTGTTTTATATCAATTTCATGTATTTTTTCAATCAATCAAGTTCGAGTTTTCAATTACTCTCGACCTTCACTCAAAAATATACAAAGCAAACCGCCCTTGTATTTGTTTAACACGTTAAAAATTGGCATATTGAGTTACCAGCGCCCTTGTGCATGGTCTGTTTGTAGTAATGAGTGATTCCAACATTATCTTTCTTCTTTTGGGGTTACTGATACAAGTAGACAATGACTGCAACATCTTCCAGAGTTTAAAGGATGAAATGTGACTGAAGAAGGTATTGAACCGCATGCTCCAGCCATCCGCAGGACTCACCACTACGCGGCTCCCTGTTTTGTACGAACGAGGCCGCGCACGAAATCCTTCAACGGTGTTGGTGGATTTTTAATTGTATTCCAAGGAAGAATATGATGAAAAGGGAAAAGGTCGGGCAGGTTAAAGTCACTCGTATATAATTGTACACCTTCTACAATTATGTATAGTCTTGTTCTTATGAATGTAGGTACTTCGAAAGTTATTAACTTCGTTATTGTGAGAACGTTATTCTGTTTGAGACAGTTAATGCAGAGATATCATTGTTTGATTTCCTATTATACATGAAAAGTAACTATTGTAGTTAACTAACTTACATTCCATTTACTATTCATATCCGTTCTCAGTGAATTTAAAATAAACTATTTTACATGTTCTACTAAACAAATCCAGATGAAAATCGTAACGAGAATCGAACCCTCTTTGTATTTAATGCACTGATTGCAAGGTTATTGACCGCTACGCCATATGTGGATAGCCTTCTGTACACTTGTTTCCATCCACGTTTTATACTCCGAAGACACGGCACCCTACACTCATATCGTCTCCTCATGAAGGTTTAGAAAATGTATAATGCTTCTTCTCAAGGGTATTGTAATATGTAACCACATTAATCTAAATCAGTTTCTATTAAATTACGATATTTTTCTCGTGACGTATTACTTTAATGTATTATTATTGTTGAGTTGTTGTCATTGAACATTTTTGAGGCATATCACCGAGATCCTGCATTACTCTCACTTTTTGTACTCAATGTTTGGTATATGTTCAGAATGGACGACCCTTGGAAGAGTGGTTAGTGCACTCGTCTATCACGTCAGGGATCGGCGATTAAAACTTCGGTTGCCTCGCGAGTGGAAATTTTTGTGAAGGATGACATTGGTCTACACCAGGTTTCCTCGAAGCGTTCCCTGTTTCTTTTTTCTCGAAATATTCCCTGAAATTTCCCCTATACCCTATCATACTGTCCTTCGTACCATTTCTCTTAAAACACACAGTAGAAGAAAAAGCAAGATAGGGATAGTCGCGCAATCAAACCGTATGATGTAGTTCTAGTAAGTGTTCTCATGCTCTCATAAAACTATAACTCTTCCATCATCTTCCCTCTTTCATCATAATTCGTGGTCTGTGTCGCTTTTTCTCCATGTTTTCGTCCATTCACCTGGCGTACATCACCTGCCGCCAAATTATCTCGTCCGCGCGAAATATGAGCGATGAACGACTCCGAAAATCCATTTCGTCCGGAGCCAATCTCACTAAGAATGATGGAAGCTGTCAGGCGCGAAAACAATGGAAGTGAACGATGAATAGAAAACACAAAGAACGTTGATGCATCACTTCGTGTTCACGACCCTTTTATATCTTTCATGACCTTCTAAATACTCCCATTATACTCTTCGACAACGGAATCTGATGCAAATTTGTGTCCAAACTGCTACACTCTGAAAACTTTATCAATGTCGAAATCTTGGCAAAACATAAATATTTAAAATCACAAAAACTAAACCCTCAAGCGGTAACTGACGTATTGATTTTAGAAACGCCTCGCGCATTTTTAACACGGGATTGGTTATTTCTAAATTACTATATTTCTCTTTTAAAGTTCTATCAAAAACAAAACGAAGAGTTCAAAATCCCCGATTTCATTATACTTTGCATATCACATGTGACGTGTTATACAAACACGAAACTTGAGATAAAACAAACAAATTTTGCTCTTGATATTCCGTGAACGAATAAGAAATACGTGTGAAGATAGTAACATATTGGAAATTGAACGTAAGGAGTCTTTGGTTCAATACCCAACCAGAGCTTCTCGTTTCATCGTTTCACTTATTATTGAACAGAAAAACTTGTTTAAATCGAAAATCAGAGTATTGTTCTCGTAGCGCTGACCCAAAACTAAATCGTTATGGGTTTCGAGAGATTTAACCTGTTTGGATATTAATTATAAATTTTTATTTTCTCGTATCATGAAGTTGGTCCCCTTCGTGACCAAGGTGTCAGCGTGATTGCTCGTCACCAAGTCATCACGGGTTCGATACCCGGGCGGGGCAAGATAAAATTTGTAACTTTTCATTTCCATGTCTCAGTTCAAATAGCTGTGGCGTATGAAAGTTCACCCTCTGCGGCAGTTGTAATACTCTGATACAGCAATCTGTATCGTCTAGACGCTGTTCCTCGTATCCCAAATTCACGATGTGTCTAGTGAGTAAACTCACAAACTGACTCGTTATCGTGGTCCAAAGTTGACCGAAACGAGAATCAGGTTGAAAAGAAAATTGAACTTTATTCTCTTTAAACCTCACTCTATACATTATATCGCTGTAAATGAGGATGACACAGCTCGTATCATTTTCACGGTGTCTTAAAGCTAGACTACAAAGAAGTCAATACTTGATTTACTTTTAGACTCGTATAAATTTCTTTCAACATCGTGCATTTATACTCGTGAAAACGTTTACAGCATTACAAAACTTTGTAAATCTACATTTGAAAGCAATCAAATACCTCTCGCTGCTCCTGCGCTGGACTGTCAGCGCGCGAAGTGGGTTTTAACTTGCTGCAGAGAAATTGGTGCCATAAATTCTGTTCTCATCCATTAAATCTCATGCTGAGTCTGTTCCCAGACAGTACTACTATTCAACATTCACTTCAACTTAGTCCTCCCTAAGTATCATGAAACGAATCGCTGGCCAGAGGAATGTCATTGAAACACTCCTAAAATTGGAATTGAAAAAGTTCGAGAGATGTGTCCGAAGGCTTACACCATTATATTAGACTTTTCCATTTGCACAAGTGGAATTCCGAACATCTTGTTTGTGCTCCGGGTATATTTGGTATTCATTATTGAATCACTTATTTGAGTAAACACTCATATCCAAGAAGTTTCCTTTTGGAGATAAAGCACTCATCTACAGATTTCTCAAAAAATAGTTTGTATGCCAGTAAGTTTATGTTCAGTGTGCTTTTCTACAAAACTATTCAATCGTCTCTGAATACATAGGATAATTCTGGGTTTATATTGCCAAATTAGTAGTAAGTAATAATATGCAATTTGGCTACTTTCTTTGGCCACATACTCGTGTTATCGCCATCTGATTTATAGCAGGGTAATAATATCATGATTTATTACTATGGATGAAATAAAAGATGAAATTACATTCATCGACATATATGGCTTGCGACAAGGGTAACCTTTGATGTAAGGACCCATATGAGGTTGCCTTGGTGATTATGGTGACTTTTAATTTCTTTATTGACTATGATTGCACCATGACCGCACTACATTTCCCTCTCGCGTAGACTTCCTGGATGACTTCTAGATACTAGGTTGCTGGTGAAATCTAATCTAAGGAGTGAATGAGGTAATCCTTAGCTAATAACACCTCTTTCGACCTATGCAGGAATTGAGCTTCTCTCGTTCAGCAGTAGTTTGGTAATTGGTTGTCGGATCGTTCTAAAATTTCTGTAATTTCTTCAAAAGACGTATCTCTGAAACACCATCACCCGTCCTAAGGAATATAGAGTGATTCTATCCCCTTTTGTTTAAAATATTGAAGTCGCTAAATTCTACATATTCTTTTTTACCCTTTACTATAACCCGCGCAACGTAAATCCCGCTCTGGCTGCCGAGCCGCATGCGAGAGCGCGAGGGTTAAACAGAAGGGAAATAAACGCTATTCTAAAAACATTTGTTGTTGAGANATGCGAGAGCGCGAGGGTTAAACAGAAGGGAAATAAACGCTATTCTAAAAACATTTGTTGTTGAGAGCTAAGAGTCTAGTAATCCTGGGCACACCTCCCCGTTTTCCCCAACGACTACAGAAATACGACGAAGGAAAATGTATGTCGAAGTTGTTTTCGTGGAAAGTGCGACCATCCCATCTCAGACCCAACCATAGTTTGCTCGCTGGCTAGTAGCTGCCAGGCGAAGGCGGGAGTTATGTTGCGCCCGTACACTATACTATGGATTGAGAAAGAACAAAATATTAGAGATTAGAAAATTGTTTTTAATTGAACAAATGCTTACCAACATATAATCATTACTACCTACTAGTACTTTTGAAGCGATTTCTGTCGATTAGGCTTATGCTGCGGTAAGAATAAGGATCAGATTTTTACCATATTTTTCACTTTAGTGACGATGTGCACAAAATAAATATTAGTCCATAATAATTGTGTCTTGAATTATTTATTTATTTTTCACTTGAGGTTCGATTGCTGTATTTCATCGCGTTCCGAATCATCCTTGCAGCTTTAATAGAAGCTTTCTTCCCTCCGGATTTGTTAAGCGGATGCGCATAAGATGCCGCTTAGTCCAGTTCTAGGTTACGACTACGCTCGCATCTAATTGGTGCTGAGTTTCAGCTCCGGCGCGCGCAGTTTGTAGTAGAAACGCTCCATTAAATGCTACGGCATCTCTTCGCGTGGCTTGGCAGCAACGCTCTCAACGTGCACGAGGAAGAGAGATACTGTACTATTCAAACAAACATGTGTTTTGAACTTCTTTTTGTTTATGAGAATCAGAGACTTGGAATTTTTGTAAGTCATCACACTATATCACAACAATTATTTACAATCGTATAAATTTAAAATATGCGTAGACTATAATTCAAATTCTTTAATGTCCCATAATCCGAAAAATTTTCCTTTTTACAATTTGCTCAATGATACTCACGTTTCTTTATGCTGTAAGTGAGGTTAAACGGGATAGTTTTTAACCATGCTCATTTTTAACCAGTGGAAAGTTGATGTATTTGTTTCTTATATTGTGACACAGGTATAGTTTTTTTTATACAAAAGTAACATAAATTTCCCGTTTGTGATACTATTTTAAACTATATTTCTCGTAAATTAAAAACCAATGTCTTGTTTGTGTGTATTCACTTGTATTTGGGTTTTAATAATTATTGCATTAACGAAACAGCTTACTCTTCATCTCATTTTAGTATTTGATTTTTAAAATAGATGAATGGTAAAGTAATTCATATTAAAACCCATTTTAAAACTGTCATCATGAAAATAATGCCACGCTCCTCCAAAGTCATCACTCTTTCCGTAGTAGAAAGTAGCTCTTTCCTATTTGATCGTAATTATTGCTTTGTAATTATCTCTTAAGTATTTTTCTCTTATTGATACAGGTATCTATTTCACCAATACACCACATTTCTTTCAGTATATCTTCGTATTGAATAGTATCTTACTACTCGAGCAACATTTTGATCAGAAATGACGATGCTCTAAACTATGAGACTATTTTTAAGGAATATAATCAATGGGAAAGCATTTTCAAAATTTCCGGCGAAAATGGAACATAAAACGAATCCTATTGTCTTTTTGTTCTTCATCTATTGCTAATTGTTCAATTTCTTTTAGATAGCTTCCTCCACTTTCTATAACTCAATCCCGACGCAATTGTCTCTATTATGAAAGGAAGAATGTACTAAGAATTTAAACCTTATTTATCTATTTTATTGGTTCTCGATTATTTGTCATTATTTCGCGGAAATTTTCATTGTTGTATCTTTGAAAATTTCATTTATTTTAACAATTCAAAATTGATTAGTTTTCCACAACATTGTCGCTGCATGTATTGATAAATAAAGTCGTAAAAAAATAAACTGAAAAGATGAACAAAATATTTTTGGTTAAAGTTAGAGGATAATTAGAAAACCCTTACACATTTTCATTCCATCTCATTCCACTTTTCTCTCGCTATTATTCTGCATCACCCATCGCCGCCTCCAGGAAGTCGTGCCTGACAAATGAACGCGCGCACTAAAGAGAGCTTCCAGAAGCCGCGGGCGTCGTGTTTACGACAAATTAGGCCATTTTTCTCTCCGAGGCGCTCGCTGTCCCACGCGACCTACATGCGAACCCAGGGCCTCGAATGCACTTAGGCGCCGTTCTCCCTCCCATTCCCCATACCCCCCCCTCTACCACGCCACCTCCATCCCCCTTTCCAAAACGAGAGACGAGCGCAGGGTCGGAAAGGCTTATGCGGGTGTTGGAATGTTGCAGTACACAAAGTGCCAGAGATGCGAATGGGCCACAAGAGTGACTTCCTGAACGGCCAGTGACTGGAATTATCGCTTTTGTCATCTTCTCGAAAATCTCATTGGTTCTAGACCTTTCGGATTGTATTCTTTTTTAATTTTACGCACTCGTAATGTAGAAAAACGAAAAATGATAAAAATAGTCAAATGATCCGGATTAGGGATTTTTCTGAACTATAGAGGTTTTCTTTTCTAAAAACCAGGTGTGCAGTGAATGAACGAGAATTTTATGTTTGTCATTGTCTTAACGTTCAAACAAAAAATATTCTAAATACCAATTTAAAGAAAAATAGCCTAATGTAATTTAATGAAATTAACATTCATTTAGCATCTTCATTTTGTTTCTTATACCAATGGAGGTAAAAGTGACAAAAGAATCTATAATCTGGAATTTTCTATAATCCGGCATCTTCCACGTTGACAGTTAATTTTTAAAAGCAACAGTTTTTAATTATTTTTCATGTCACATCCTTGACGTTTGCCACAATTTGGGACCTGCAATGTTACAAGTAACCGAACTTAAGATTATTGTAAAGATACTCAATTAAAGTTTATTATTTATTACGTTCTTAATGTTAAAAACTTATAAACGTGTGCAAGTCTCGTTCATAAAATATCAAGTTCCTATTCCAGCACACCTCTAGTCCCGAGCTAGTCGCATCAAAGATGCATAACTGTAGCTTTAAAAATTGTCACTATTGTCCTTGTACTCAACAAGAGCACACAGCAATGAGGAGATGAATAAAAATAATCAGTTCGTCCAGAAAGAAATAAAAAATTTTCTTATATAGGGAGGGTGAAAGGGTAGCATTATGTAATTATTGGAGGAGGGTAACAGGTATCGTTACAGTCACTATAGTCCTTAATAACGATACTTAAATGCATTGCTTATTGAAGTGACACGAACACCCTCGAAGGCTTCCGACCGTACCCGAAGATACCCAACCGCCGGACAGACGTCTGCCGACCTGCCTCAGGGCTCCTTCACGTGAACTAATTGAATTTTAATCGGATTTCCGTGGGATTAAAGACGATGCATGGTCCTGTGGGACGGAAGACGTTCTTTCGGAGTCACGTTCGTTCATTCCTTTGAACTGAGCTTCAGCGCACGAAAGGAACAAAAGACAAGATCATTGAACTTCACAGCTGATCGCCAAGGAAAGGTCAAGATAAGATAAGACCCTGAACGTCAAACGAAGTCAATTACAAATGCAATCTCTGAGATCACGGCATTTCTTTAATATTTGGTGTCATGTTCTATCCGATTTGATTTCAAAATTCTTTTCCAAAAGTTTCTGAAGATCTCTTATAACTCTAGAAGGAGATGTCTGCTTATGATAAATCTCTGATGAGACCATATTCGACCAGCAAAACTTTTTTTACGACCCCCGAGTAATAGTACATTTTACATCAAATTTTTCTTCGACCTTTGGGGGGGGGCACAACTTTGTGTGATAAATATATGCGGTCAAAGTTATTATTTGACGTGGCATGTTCAGTACGAGAAAATAGAAAATTGTGTTGGGAATTACCCCGTCATACATAACAAACTGAAAACATTATATTATAAAAATAAATATTAAAAAATACTTTTTAAAAATAAAAAATATACTTTTTAATTTTTTCAGCTTTAAATTATATAATTTCTTGATGAGAATAAAAGAATTGCGTTACAAATAAATAAGTATAAACCTCTCAGTTTTATTCGTCGAGCAACATTTTGCCAAAGCACATCCCGTGCCGGTCCGATCGATTGCAAGTGTGTAGAAAACGACCCACAGGCTAAGATAAGACGGACGGCAGTGATAAAACGAATTTAATAAAAACACTGTGTACTGGTATTAGCATGACTTGTTTGTAATTCAGTAAATAAAACAATGTGAAAAATTACATCTGCGGTTTCGAAGATGTGACGTAGGATATCGAGGTATCGAGTGAAAAGTGGTCACTCACGCATATGCACACATGTTCGATACCAACTACGGTCTCCTGATGGATCTAGCTAAATTATACGTGGTATCCTTGTTGTGTACACTAACTACTTATTTTACAGCAAATTTAAAAGAATATTTTTAATACTAATATCNTCGAGCAACATTTTGCCAAAGCACATCCCGTGCCGGTCCGATCGATTGCAAGTGTGTAGAAAACGACCCAATTTCACAAGTACTTATTAAACTATAGATTATTCGGAAAATATTGTTTATAAATGTGACTCTTAAAGTAACTCTAAATTTGAGATTAATTATTTCAATAGACCGCCGCCCTTAGGTGAGAGCCTAAAGAGCATGTATATAAAATCCACCTCTACCGGCAGGAAAACCGGAGAAAACCTGGGCAAAGCAAATTGAGCTGTGTAATAACATTGTTGAAGGCACGGGAGTCAAAAATTGTCTTTGACTAAAACAAAGAGAAAAAATGAAACAGTGATGGTGCTCCCTATTGAGTCAAGGTCCTCGAAACTCTTTTCTACATTGTCGTGCTTTGTACTGGGTTAAATTGCAGATAGACATTGCGTTATATAGGTTTTAGCAACATTTTACGCACGTCCTTGCTGACAGCTGATGCATATGAGGATAGAGATGGTAATGGTTGCGTTAAGAGATGAAATCACTTCCACGCACATCTATACCGTACGTAGGATATGAACCCAGAACCTCAATCGCAAAAGCTCTTTCACTAAAAGATAGGATAATGTATGTGGATGTCAAGTTCTCTTCATAAGTGTGTATTAAATGTCTGTCATGGACAAATATTTTAATAAAAACTGATGTAACAGTAACATTGTAAATATGTAAGTTCTATTATTATAAAAACACTTCTGTTTAACCTTGTAGATGTTCTTGCAGTAAACGACAACACTTTGCGGGAAATAGGAAAACGACTACACACTTCCGTCATTGGCTAGCAAGTTCCATCAATACCATCTCAATTCAAAATCCAATTAATAACCGAATAAGTAAAACAAGACTACTATTTTTAAGTCACGAGAATATAACTTCAGTATAAAATGGAAGGAACTTAGCTTATAAAGAACCCAATACATCTCCGTATTTTTGACATTTCTTGCCACAGTGCTCTTGATATAACAATCGCCTCTAGACACAATAGCTTTTTGCGGCCAAGAACCACCTTCTACCTTGTAAGGAAATATTGAATATCGATTCTTCGGTTTTATCGTTTGCCAGACGAAGCAAAGACTGCATCAAAAGAAGATGTTTCCTTGTGATACAGATGCCATTCAAACGTCTTGGAATGCTATTCGACCTTCTGGTTTCCTGAGAGTTTCTCTCCCCATCTTCGACTATCTCAGCTGTAGTTTCTTTAATTAGATTTTTCCTGTAAAAATTTATGCAGTACTATTTTCAAAGTATGTGATTAAAACATTAACTCAACACTGATTCCACTCCAAATAGAATGAAGTATGTTTACCTCTAATTGCAAATACAATTTCGACAAAATTAAAAGAAATTATATCTGTATCTAGAGTATGAAAAATTATATTACGATGAAGGCTCAGACGAGATGAAAATTCCATTTTCTAGAAACGCGGTCTGGAATAGGTTCCACTTAGTGTGTGCTGCCATTGTCACACAGTCTGTAATTTTTGTACTTCGCGAGTGATGTAAAGGGTAAAAGAATGACAATTTAAACTGTTCCTACGTATGCTATTTGCTTGAAATGAATATTCAAATTAAAGTTCTTTTATATTTCAATTAAAATTATTTTAAAATAATTAAGCTTCTTTATAAATTTGTAATGAACACTTACATGACCTTTAATCAAATTTACTGCAGTTTCTTATTATGTAAAATATGTTTAGTAATCCTCCTGTAGCTTCTTGTAAATCTTGTGTTATTATCAATTCAACAGCTGTGTAATGTTCTTTATGAAATAAGTCAGTTTTCCTCAGGGCTTCTGCTGAATTTCTTAATATCAAAAAAAATATTTACTGAGCTATTCAAATATTTTAGCATGCATACGCGTATTTTATGCATTTGAGATTTCACAGCAATAATCCCCTTATCACCTTTTTTTAGATTCAATTTTTATGAATACAACAGAATACAATAATCTCCTTATCACCTTTTTTAATAGATACAATTTTTATGAATACAAATTATTTCATGATGTACGAGCATATTGAGCAGCATTTTCTGGTATTTGATGCTTGCCAATACTTATCGGTGAAGACAGATAACGAATAATCATAAGCTACTTTCAGTCTCGATTCACGCACAATCACTTATCCTCATGAAACAATAATTTGCTTCAGATAATTGTTCCATCGGTCCCCACAACGTGACCTTACTCGACCACCCAGTGTCAATTTTTGGTCCATCGTCTGCCCAGCGTTGGCCTCGCGCCGTGTTTAACATCGAAAGTAGGACATTTCCATTGAATTTACATGGGAATGCAATTTTCAGTCCGCTCGTATTACTGGGACATACTCTGATGGCATTTCGATGAAAGGACGGACCTCTGTTCGCTCCACATTTTTGTCACCCTCAACACCCCAAATACGCGTGAATTCGCTGACGGAAATGTGAATATCCTGGGACAATATTTCATAGAACGGTCATGTTTCCGGGGGCATAAGTTCACTATTATTGGCATTTCTCATTAACTTTCCTTAATTTCAGCTTTTTTTATTTTCAAATTTATAAAGATAACACATACAGGAAGTGTTTACTTATCTCTTTTGGTGTAAATAGGGGAGAACAATACATTCAAAATGCTTTGGAATTGATAAGCAACATAGTAATATTTTTATGAAACTCACTACATGTGGAAATGTGACCAATTATTGAGCTTATCTGGGCTACAAATGTCGTTGATCATAACTGCAAGAATTTGTTAGTTCATTAACACGAATTAGTTCCACATTGTCATTTCAAGAATTCAAGATAAACATTATATCAATGTGACAATAAATTCAAGATGGACATTAGCGATACTTCCAGCTGAAACAAGTTGTACTCGTGGAACTCAAAACTTTGTGCTAACTTTTCGAGTTAATCAGTAAATGTATATCTCTTTATATCACTGTATCTTAACGAAGGGATTCAACTTGCAACCTGGTCATTTATCCAGGCAAAAAGTTAATGTAATAATATATTTTAAACGTTTTTTTGTTTTGTTGCCATTAAAGAAAAATATCTCATCTCAATTGCAACATTGTCAGTCTCAAAACGTCTTTACAAAAATGTATTTTTCATCTGAGACAGTATTTGGAGTCGTAGATACAACGATTCGACGAAAACATTAAGTATTTGGGCAAAACGACCGGACTGATTTATTCGACAAAATGGATCTAATAATTCTTAAAGACTTTCATAAAGTGTTATGAATCCTTCATTGATGAGATTACCTTCACGCTAGATAACTACTCTGTTCAGTAAAATCGAAGATTTTTTTAAAATAAAGCAATAAGATCAGAAGTATGTTTAAAAATAAGTTCCCAATGAAATAATACAAGTTCAAGCTATATTAATGAAAATACTTGTATACAGACTTTGGAAATTGTATGTGTGAAAATTTAAAACAATTCATTATTTCGTAATATAATAGTTTTACCAGTATAATAAAATAATTTCTTAGTATATGGAAAGTTTTGTATTAGAAAAAAATTTCTTTTAATTTAAGTGTACTGCATTATGTTTTACATTACCTACAAAAAGGTGTAGACAAATCTATATAATATGTGTGCAATGGATTTGCACAATGTATGTACGATTGATACCTAAATATGTGCAATGGATTTGCACCACATGTTTTATTACCATTATTATGCATATGTTGCGAGTTGCGATATAGTTGGAATATAGGTGAAATTTTGAATTTTCGAAACAAAAAATTTTAAAATCTTTAGGACTCTGAAGCAAACGAACAATACTAATGATTGAAATAACACTGAAGAGAGTTTATAACCGAAATATTTTCTGCATTATTTTAATTTTTTATGAAAGTAACACATAGTGACAAGTGTAACATGGCTAATTTCAATTTTCAATTTCAAATGGGTTTTATTTTAACATAAAATATACAATATGTATGGCGGGGCTTAGGGCCCGTGCGCCTTACAGAGGCCCTAAAATGGACCTTGTGCTGTGCATACTATACCCTAGTAATCACTCACAATGAACTGAAACAGTAACTAAAGATATAAATATTAAATTTCGATTATTTGGTAGGTAAATGATATCAGAAGCGGAAAAAGAAATTAATAAGTGTTAATAAGTTATAATAAGAAATTTTTTTACTGTCATGGCTATTTTTATTATAATTTTCATTTTTAATCTCAGCTATTGTTATATTCCTTAAGTGACTGTTTCGTTCATTGAGCACCGTTGGGAACCACGGAAAACCAACGGTTGGGGCAAGCGCGCTAATCATGAAAAACAATCTGGTTGGTAA
>NNCF01126395.1:178490-195840 GCA_002313205.1 Laupala kohalensis | reverse complement strand
ATATATATATATATATATATATATATATATATATATATATATATATATATATATATATGATGTGTGTATGTACATGTACATGGAACTATATCCGCATATGTACACATTTTTGAATTAATGAAAACAGGCTAAAATAGAATACTAATATTACTACTACTATCACTTATAATAATAATTTAATCAGGTTTAAATTGTGTTCATTCTGATCAATCTCTTTCATCGGTTCCACCTGACTCGTTTTCCTAGCCATACTCAGAAACTTGCAAATGAGTAATGCGAGTTTCTATTATCTCGCATTATTTCAAAAGCTAGAGTGTAATTTCTTGGTTTACGATCGATTCAAGAAGCCACTTTTTTTCTATTTCAGTGTTAACGCAATTTAGCAGAATGTGGACCCAGTCTTCTTGTTCTGTGCCTAAAAGGCATTGCGAATCTCGATCCCCCCCTTCCTTAATTTCCATCCCCGAATTTGAAATATGCTCTTGCTACCCAGTCTCCTGCCACAATATTCTGCACGATTAGTGACCTCTTTTCCTGTCTCTCAGCCGTTATGTTTTGTTTTTCTATATCTTCAAGTCTCTGAATAATTAATTCATAGTCAGATCTCGCCGGAGCTGTTTGCCTCAAATGTCCTAGACCGGCAGTTTCGATTATAGTTTTAATTTTTTGACCTCACCCATCGTTACACGTTAACTCGTACCAATCTGATATATTGGTGTTCCTTTCCCCATTTCTTATTAAAACCCAATATTTAATTGCCCTTATCTTAATTTTTACTTCTAACGGTAGAACTCCGAATTCCCACAGTACCACAGCAATACTCGGAGGTACGCCAAGAATATTTTTCAAGAAATTATTTTGAAGCGAATTAAGTGATGCGCAGTCCCCAACACCCCATATTTCAGCTCCATACGCTACTGCAGGTACGAATAGTGACGTGTACATTGTTACTGCAATCCTAGGATTGATGTCAGGGGTGGTTCCAGTACTTCTTTGAATTTCATTTAGAACGTACATGATTTTTTGTTTTGATTTTTGTGTATGTCTTGACCAGGTTACGTTCATGCTTACTTGGATACCTAGATAAGAGAAATCTTTAACTTTCTCGAAAGGTTGACGTTTGTAATTCCAAATTTCATTTTTACTAATCATCCACCGTTTGTGAATACCATGACTTTGGTTTTATGTATGTTTGTATGTAGAGATATTTTATCACGGAACAGCTTCAACGTTTCTAGACCTATCTGAAGTCCTGGCGGTGTTATGGAGAATAGAACAAGATCGTCCGCAAATATCTGGTTCTGTTCAGGAGGAGCACCTATTGTTGGGGCATCTGTGAATGCCTCACATAAGTTTTCTATTATGTCGTTAATAAATAATATAAATAACAACGGAGAGAGAACACGTCCCTGCTTCACTCCCTGAGTTACCTGAAAAGTTGAGTTAGAATAGCATTATTTATTTTAACGCGTGCATTGTCAGATCAATATAAGGCTTGCAAAATGCATAGGAATTTTTTGACACTTCCTTGTCCGCTAACACACACCAGAGGATGTCTCTGTCGAAAACTTTCTCAAAATCTACGAACACGCTGTACAGCTTTCCGCGTTTCTTTCGCGTTTCTCTCTCGGCTAACGTGTTTAAAATAAATAGGTTATCTGTTGTGCTGTTGTTGCTTCTAAAACCAGCCTGTAATGTCGAGAGTTTTTCTTTTTTGGTCCAGAGTTGTATTCTCCAGTACAGAATTTTGCAATAAATTTTTCAAACAACATTAAGTAGTGAGATTCCCCTATAACTATTGGGATCGTTTATATTGCCTTTGTTTTTATAAATAGGTTGTATTATAGCCGTAGTCCATGGGTCTGGAGAAACACCTTCATCGTAGATGTAATTTAAAAAGTCTGTCAAAATGACACAATATCAATAGTTAGTTCATTAATAAATTCGGAAGGTTCACAATCCACTCCAGGCGCTTTATTGGTTTTTAAATCGTGAATGGCAGAAGATATTTCGTGTGATGTAATACACGCATCAAATTCAGACATTTTATCGGTAGTAAATATGATTTCTATTTCCTTACTACTTCGGGATATAATACCATTTCCTGCTACGAGATTTCTAAAGTGCATTTTCCAGCCCATTGCATCTTTGTTATTTGATATAGTTTTATTTCGTCTTAATTTACGAATTGTGCCCCATAGGTCGCGGTTTCATTTGTTTGATAGTATTTCTCTGAGACGCTCAGCTTCCATTTGTTGCCAGACTCGTTTATAATACATTGTTTACAAAACTCAGAGTCGAGTATGAAAATAATTCAGGGGAACAAAAATTCAGGAAAACATTCGGTGTGGTATAACGATGCCTGCAGGTATGCAAAAGCATCCGCAAAATCTGCCCTGAAAATATATCAGTGGCTAGGTGGGATAGAATTGCGCAAATCCTATCTTAAACTCCGCGGAGAATATAAACACATAGCCGGCTGCAGCGTTGTAATTTTGAGCCGCGAGATTAATTTGGAAATCGTTACATTCCGAGATTCCTTGAAAAATTCGCCTTATAGACCGATTTCTTGTCGTCATTCCATTTGTACTTTACTAATTTTGACCCTATGTGTGCGGGCGTTACTGAAGTGTTTTGATGTGAAAAATAGATTTTCTCACACACGGCCATGTGGCGTGAGTCTATTCTGGGTTCACTCCGAAAGTCGTCTATATATTGTAATAAATTTTCCGTGACTAACGCGTAATCTATCACACTTTCTCCGTTTTCGTTAATAAATGTTATATTTCCGTCTAAATCTGATCCGTACGTATCATTTAGTATTGTTAGGTTATGTGTGATGCAGAAATTTAATAGGTCTCGCCCTTCCGGATTTAAGTTTTTATCCTTACTATTTCTCACGTTTACAATTGCGAAATCGTCAAACGGCGAGGAGGCATTACTTTTTTCGGTTCGGTCGTTAAAATCTCCCATTATCATTATACTCGCGTTGGGGTATTTATTTTCGAAACTATTTATCACCTGACTCATTTCCGTATAAACGTTTTCGTTGTGGTACTTCGACTTATCACCGTGCCTGTAAATAATTACTATGAATAACTCACAATGTAAGCACGTAGTACTTTAATGCATAAGGTATTATCAATTTCTGTTTCCATTTCGTCACACCGATTTGAGTGTTTACTTTTGTACTTAACCGCGACTCCACCAGGGTGACGTCCGCGCGTGCCCCTTCTCTTAAGATGTTTTGCTACGGTTGTGAATCCGTGTACATTATTTACATCTCCCTGCTTTGAACAAGTCTCGGCCAAGCCCAAAAAGTCAAATTTCTCCAGGAAACTCAGAAAACTTCCTTGGCAAAGCTTCTTCTTCAGACCTTCCACATTCCAGCACCCTATCTTCAGAGTTGCATGTAATAAGTCCTTCTGCCGCCTCTGCCCTTTACCTGTTTTGTTTTGTTTTTTCGGAATGATTAGTCACCGCTTTGGGCGCCTACTGCGCTGCCTGTTGTCGGGTGACTGGCCTCTGTGGGAAGGGATTGTTGGCGCTGGCGCACTCACAACGCGGAAGCGTGGCGAGGGTGCTCGGTCCCGTTTCCAGCACAGCGTTGCTCCGTCGCTGTCGGTTGAACCCGCGCTGAGGGCTGTGGTGACGGCGGCAAGGGCTGCCGCTGGTGTGGCGACGATGACGCAGCCGGCGGCGGCGGAGGTGGTGGAGATGGCGAGAACTGCGTTAGCAACGCAGATGTGGCAACCGAGGGCGGTGGAGTTGGTGGTTACTGCGTCGCCGCCGATGATGACGCGCTCGGGCTGGTCGCGCGTTCAGGACGCTGCTCCTTCGAGAAGGTTTCTAGCTTCGCGAGCGAGTAGTATCACCCTTCCACCACAAGCTTGTCAATGCAGATGCTGACTCTGAAGCCTTCCTCCTGCGCGCCTTGCAAATACTGGCCAAGTTTAGAGGGCGTATGGCGCACAACCGCGGTGAAGTCCTCTGCCACTCGCAAAGGAGAGCCACGCAGCAACTTAGCTGCCGCCTTCAACATTTCCCCCCGCTTCTTGTAAGATGCCAGCTTTACAACAATAGACCTCCTGCCTACTCTGCGGCCTACTCGATGCGCCGTCTCGATATCCCGATCATCAAGCTTTACTCCCGGTTGTTGTGCAAGACCCCGCACATGGCTCTCGGAGTCGTGCCACGAGTCACCCTGTCGGTCCGGCACGCCGAAGATCAAAATATTGTTTCTCCGGGACGTGTTCTCCAGGTATCGACCTTGCGAGGTAGGTTTTCTACCTCCAAAGCAACGACCCGGCACTCCGCTACCACCACCCTCTCTCGATACCGATTGATATTTGAGAGGATTTTGGTTTGCCCGGCCAACAAATCCCTCACTCCGGCCTGCAAGCTCTCCAGAACAGAATCGTCTCTCGATCCTGGCCCAGAGTTCAGCTCGACGCCATCTATAACTAGCAGCATGCAAATAATACTTAAACTTAATAAATACTGCGCAAGGCAAGCGCCTACGCATGGTCCTCGTCCGCCCTTCGGGTGAGGACCTCCTACCCAACGGCCGATGACCGCACGCCACTGCTCCGTCGACACCATGCTGCAAGTTTTCTTGTTTCTTCTTTTTTTCTTCTCTATGTACCACCGTCTCTCGCAACACGCTCCGTCGCAGAATCAGGCACACGCGGGAGGAAGCGAGCTTTCGACGGGTCGAAACACTGATACCAGCAGGTAGCCGGTTTCCTGCGGAGCATTCTCACAGACGATCTTTCTCTTCGAAGGTTCGCACTACATTCCTGATGGCTAATTTATACCCTTGTTGAGATTCATATTAACTACTGTCTTCATTCCCTTGTTTTCACGTAGTACTAACAACGTAATTAATAAACTTCATTTATTTTTTGCCAGTTTCTCCATTCCATTTTCTTCATTTCTTTCTACTTAGTTCGGTTTACGGTTCTTTTGAACTTGAACATTTCCAGTAGATATTGTTGTGGATACAGGAAAGATCATTTACGAGAAAAATTAAATATCTGACGCAAGTGAATTCGAGGGAAATTAACTAAGCTCTTACAAAAGCCAATACAATATTAATTATAAACATTAGAAACAATATGTCCTCCAAACCGTACATGCTTTGTTTCTCCTTGCAATTTTTTTTTTTTTTGATGATTGATGTTTCCATGTTTTGACTTCGAATTGCCGACATAATCTGAAAGATATAGATCGAGTAATCTGTCTCGCATATTGAAGATGGAATTTATATTGGAGTAATTTTAAACTCGTAGAAGTTCATTCTTCGCTAAAAATATCTCCTTTTCAGTATTATTTTCTAGAATTTTTGGAAAAGAGTAGATTGGAAAAGGTAATTATAGACTGCTCAGAATCCATTTTTCCAAGTCGTCCTTTTCCAGAAGGGGATTAAATTGAAATTATATTTCCTTTCCTTCAAGAATAACTGGCTTATCTAAGTTAAGTGATCTGAAAAACCGATAGTTCTGAGCCTCATAATTAGTTTTTTCTTTGTTTTGGTGCTGAGAGATCGATAGTGAATCACAGAATTTTCATTTTGAGGATACGCAAGAATATAATTTGTTATTTATGAAGGAGATAAGAAAGTTACTTATTTTAATAATAGTATGGAAGTACGATAATGAGAATCTGCGAGTCATTTTATATCCGAATAACGAAACGTTTACTGCACGCTATAAGGACCAGCTAGACCGACGCGTCTCCGCTCAACGTGTGTGTTTGGGCGACCGACGGACCACGCTACCCGTGCTGAAGGCACGTCGCCCCTCCAACTATCATCTTATTAAAAACGGACCCTTACAACCCATAGAGTGCTGTAATCAATATAGAATTTAGCTTTGATGCTGGAAGTCGTGTAAAATATAAACTCATACGACATGAATCCAAATGAAAATATTATTCGATTATCTTTAAGAAATAATTCAAAATTCCCAAGAATTTGTTCTATTGCATATTTAATAAAATATATGGGTGACTTGGAAAAAATAAGAAGAAATAGGGTAGTGGCTAACACTTACCTCCAAAAAACAAAAACTTAGCTAGATCGTTATAATTGATTTTATAGTGGATTCGAATTATTTAACTAGGTGGGAGCGACACACGGGGTTCCTTATCTCCCAAAGGAAAACGCATTATGAAAACAAATTAACTAAATTGTTTATTAACAATAATACAAAAATGCTTATAACTATCATCACACCCCCACAATCATGCCAAAGAACCCCCAAAATGACATAGAAAAAAACCTTAATAAAAGCCTGGTCTCAATTACTACCAGCTAGAAATGAATTTAACACTGAATTTAATTACTAGAATGACATTACATGATCGCTCATCTTCTTTGGGCCCTCATTATTTTACATAGTATTAAAAGTTCTGAGCATGGACCAAAATCATTGTAATTTGTAGCACACGGTTGTCTTCTCGCGGTTAATTACTTTAAGACTAGATGCAACCAGAATGTCCAGATTGCCTTAACATAGATGACCAGATCAGTTCAGTTGGCGCAGATGTACACGCCATTGATAAACACCTCAGCTCGCCCTTTTCGTCTTTCCGCTCGTCTCGGCCGCCTATCCATTCAGCGAACCAGACCCTGGGTTCTCTTGCTTATATCACTTCTATCCCTACTCTGTCCCTCAGATGCTCACTCACGTGATTTTAACTTTGAATGTCTTGTGATCAGGTTTCGCCAATACTCATGAATTTCTACTTCATACCGAGCTCGTGTAATTGGGTAAAATTTGGATGACGAGCCACTCAGAATGTTGCTTTTTGGAAAATTTCGTTACTTCAACGGCTGCGTTTCTCCAATCAAAGGTTTGTTTCATTTGATGAAAATTTTTCAGTCACTTATTAATTTTGTTGTTGGAAAGAATTGACAATTTAGTTGTCTTTAGGGTTATTTTTGTTTGAAGAACTTCGTAAACTGTGTACTTTGGTTTATGTGGACAGTTAACATGATACAATTGCAAAAGTAAATGCTTTTCTGTAGGTTAATATTTCCTCAATAATATGGACTTCTTTACTGTTTTATTATTAGTATCTTACGTTCATTTACGTAGACAAATATTTATGTATTCTCATTTAGGTTGAAAATTATAATAATAATTTAAGAATATTGCTTAAATATTGCTTAAATATTGCTTAAATTATTTAATAATTTAAGAATATTGCTGATTTTAGTACTACAAATGAGGTATTTCATAGATAGCTTGAAAATATTATGAAACTCTGTGTGAACTGCCCTCCCGGTTGAGTGTGCAATACTATTTATTTGATAACTTACTTCAAATTGATTCAGACTATGTTAATTTTCTTGGAGCCTTTCAAGATAATTTTGACTATGGAGCTATGGAATTTGTAGAAAGAGTTACATAAAAATTTGTTTTTGTATGATATTGTTGAAAACGTTTATATTTTAGTCCGGTAAATTTTTGGAAATATTTTTGTGTTGTTTACCTGAGGTGTTTTAGCCATTGTATAATCCTATTTCTGGGAAACGCTGATACTATTCCTTTTGAAGCAAGTAGATCGCCAATGTCGTATGTAAATAAGACGTTATCATCGTATCACACCCCGTTCCATTCCTCCCGACACTTCCGCCAAACCGTTCGTCCAACGACATCCTGTCTATTTCCTTTGCCATTATGAGAAACATCAGCTCCAAATAGCAGCACTTCCGTTTTCGTGATGCAGCGAAGGTCAGTTACTTTTCGAGCAAGGTTTGACAGAGACGTGGTAGTTGATTGAAGAGTGGAGGGGGCAGGAGATGATGGTTGGTGGGCCGCGATTCGATATCGTTGACGGCCCATAGTCTGACAGCTGACTGCGGCCACTGCAAGCACGCGAGAAGTTAGAGAGGGTGTAAGACGAGGGGGAAGGAGTCAGAGGGATGGCGTTCTATCAGTGATGCGAGAACACCACGATTAGTTGATGTCTCGACGAAGGTTCGCCTCCCAAACACGCAGTGCTAATGGAAACATGGCTTTCCTGTTGGGGTGTAATGCAAACTGCAATCTCTTAATTTCAGGCAACGTGTTTGCCAACATTTTCCCATTAAATCATGAAAACAAATATTAACTTGGAAAGAAAAGCTCGGTCGTTTTTGTGTGTTTAACCTGCCGAGAGGATTTAACATTCGAGATATTTGAAGCTAGTGTTGTTTGTGAAGTATGACTGTTGTTAAACCGGTCACTTTCTGTTATATCCCATCAACCTCACTCTGTTAATCCTACGAGCTGTAATGAAATAATCTATCTACACTCAAAGAATTTCTCCAGACAATTCAAAATGCTTAAAGTATCTTGCAGAGGAATATAACAACCTTATCATGAAGCAATTTATGTAATTGTCAGAATGTTCATTTAAATCTATGTAGTTTATGAAAATTACACTTTTTAAATCGAAATCATTTTATGATAGAAGTTGTCAAAGTAAATTAAGAATCATATTTCATAAGGAGTTTCAATAATTCAACCGACCGGAACCTTACGACCCTTTACCCACGGAAGCACTATACACGGAGGATTTTCTTTTCATACAATACATAACCCAAATGTTTTCAATAATTTCCAAACTTGTATGTCACAATTGTGAATTAAAAGTAAAACATATGGATACAATTTTGTCACCTACGAGTAATCCAGTCCAGACATTTTACATATTTTTTCATCTTTAAGATTATTTTATTTAAACCACAGCGTTTTAGCTATTGAGAACAAATAACCCCATCTATCACAATATTTTGAGTAATTTCCTCGAAGTAAATTGTTCTTTAATTGCTATTGCACAGAAAAAGTTCCTTTGTGATATTTATTATTTCGGAGTCAAAGTGTACAACTGTCTTTGTTAATGAGTTTTTGATTGGAATCACAAGACTTTATTTCACAATCTCTATTTAGGATTCTATCTTTTTTGCTTATTTTGATTCGTTTTTTAGAGAACTTTTAATGAACACGATCCGATACAAATTATATTTCCGACGTATATATTTACTCTGAATTGTCAGCTGAGTTTTTTTAATTGTTATATAATTTATGTATTCACCGTTGGAGCCACTTAGTTCATTTTCGATTATTATTAACAGAAAAAAGTCGTTGGAATTGTTCACAACTTTATATTGATATTGTTATGTTATTAGGTTTTTAATGAATTAATTTTGCGAACACTGTTATTTATTTTCTAGAATGTTTCTAGAATATTCTCTGTAATGGGGAACTTCATTATGGCTGAGAGTGATCTATATTCTTTTTTGCTACATATTTAAATCTAATACTTTAGTTTACTTTCCTGTGGAACAATTTCTATTTTACATTCTAAAACCTATTACATTTTATTTTTAACATTTCAAAACCTATTATTTAATGGATTATTGTAGAAAGGTTATTCAAGGAACCCGATTGTTAAGAAAAAGTGCATAGCTATCGAGATAACCCTTTTTGCTTCTGAATTTTCGACTCTTCGCATCCAAAATTTTGCTGAACCGGGCGCGTATCGTAATGGCGCATCGCCACGCTATGAGAAACACGTCCTTACCCATAAGAAACACGAAGGTCCGCCCTTGTAGGTCAACTATTCACTCTAAAGGCTTTATTGAAATATGTCAATTTCTTCCATACATACTTAACTTGGGAATATTCATCGAATTTCCTGCGTACTTAATATTTCATAACCGGCTTCTAAATCTAAAAATAATGATATCGCACTTCATGTATGCAACATTACACGTGCCAAGCATAGTGAATAAATTTGTAGAAAGTATAATCCAGTTCAAATGTATACATGAATTCTTGTTCCTGTACTTCGGACATTTTTAAAGAATATGGTTGAAGTGTACATCGACTTTTTCATGTTCAAACGTAAATGGAAGATTGAATGTATTACGTATGCGTGATAAAATTATTTCGTAGTCAATTTAATCCTTATATTTATATCGCAAGCTCCTTTCCTCAAAGATATTGGCTTTTAAGGAGTTTATGTCTACATAGAATAATAAATAAATGTAATCTATGGAGAAGTGTTTACTATTGAGATGAGTTCGATAAAGGAAGATTATAAAGTACTTTACTATAGAGTTCTTTATTATATAGTTCACTTTGCAGTAGTATGTAGTGAGTTATACATTATTGATGTATTAGCTTCGCTTTATAGGAAATTTTGGGAATTTTTGTACACATTCTTTTTATAATTCCTATCTATGAAAATGTATTTCGTTCGTTTGTCATTAATTTGATGACACTGCATTGTCAATCCTGATAATACAATTCTCCGAAATTTTAGGAAGTTCTAAAAATATTCGAAGTACACTATTGTGAGAAACTTCTCAAGAACATGTAAGAATTTTAACCTTTTACAAGTAAAATCATTCAAGGTTCTCACCCTTCAGCCATACCGCTGCAGTTTGGAAAGTGATATATCGTATAGAAGTGTTTTGTGTCTTACAATTCTATGAGTTTTCGATTATATTAAATCGATTACCGGCAGACGGCATTTTACAAAGCAGATTTATTTATGAAGCTATGATTCATTTATGTACAGAGGACTATTTCAATGCCGATCTCTTTTATTCCCAGAAGTGTTTCTGCCAAGACGTGATATTTATCGCGGTATGATGAAAGATTTCTCACTTCAAATTTATAAATCATGTTTCGTTTTGAAAGGGTATTTATTCGATTAATCGTGTTAGCAAAAGATTATACTCGTACATACAGCACAGAAGAATAAATAAGTTTCTAGCTTTTCATAGCAACAATTTTCCATTATATTACTGCTATTTTCTTCCATCAAAAACGAATACATCGAAATTTCGAGTACTCCCTTGAACATGATCACCTTCTCCACAACAAAACGCCGAAACATGTTCCAGTGCGTGATCGCTTAATCTGAGCGCCCCGCGTTTCATGTCTCTCCGAGTTTCGACCGCTTCGAAGCGAAGAAAGTTGTCGTCCACAGCTTAGGAAGCACCCCAGACTATGAGCACATTGTATTCGCAATTAGCGCTAATTGAAGTGGAACTCTTTTAATGTTGGTGTGCAATAGCTTGGCATTACTGTTTCTTATCTTGCATGCCAAGAAGGCAAACGGAGGGCCATGCTATATCGAGCGAGTTAACTACTACATTGGTTACGGTCTGATTAAAGGGAAATAGCTATAGAAGTGAGGTAACCTTTAAATTTCGACAGCTCACGAACAGTGTAAGAATGCATCAAATTGAAACTTCAATTTCGAACATAAATTGTTCCCGTTTTAACTGAGCAGATTCCCAACTTTTGGTCCCAAAGCTATTTCAATAAATTATAAATATATTTTTTGAAAGCGAAAGATAGTTTGCATTCAATCGTATCAAATTTCGATTTCGGAATTTCTGTTAGAATGGGTTTTTAGGATCACACAAACAGTTTTAACGTATCATTAAGATTAATTGTTATTGCTTATATGTTGTTTTACTAACAATGTAAAGTGAAGTAACCATACATAAAGACAAGTACATAAGGGGAAAACAGTTTCAAGTGTTTCCTCATAATTATGTTAATAGAGAAGGAAACCTATAATTCATGAGCATAAGCGGAATTTCGAGTAAGCTTTTAAAGAAGTCGTAATGAATTGATGTTCTCCCAAAATAATGCGCGTTAGTGGAGGGAAATCGCATTGAGAAGGTAATTTTTTGTAATGGAACACCTGTGTGAAACAAATTAGGGGAAAGAAAATGTGCAGTATTATTGCTTCAGATACCTTAGGACCTTGGTTGATGGATTACGAGTGCGTAGCAAACACGGCTACTATTTGAATGGGACTACCCAGAGTATAAGTGAAAAAATTCATTTCATTTTGGACGGTGGTCTGAAACAAGACTGTTTTTGGATAGGATTCTTAAAGGAAATAATACACTGTTTTCTCCTTCCCATTTAAAATTAGGTCATTATTTTGTTTTATCCAAAGAGATATTTATTGAACTGAGCTTGCACCCTGCGGTTTTGTTTGAAACACAATCTCAAACATATTTTCAGTTATTTTGTTGTTTTCCGTTGCTATGGCTACGATGTATACTGTGGCAACGCATACGACACAATTTGAAGAAAATGGTATCTCCGGGGTTTTTGCGATTAGATGATATTTCACGTAAATGTGATTATAAGAATGACACTCGTGTACCAAATACATAGTTGCGCATTGACATCGAGATATCCATCATATTCATACAATCACATAATCGTAATGACGATCGGTTGGTGAATCTCTGGTTAGCGTGATATATAATGTCACTCAAATGTCAATACATGTTTGATGGCTCAAGATGAATATCTCTTTGAATTTTTTCTCAGTCCTTTGCCACTTTCAGATTATGCCTCCCAACAGAAGAATATTTATGAACAGCTGGAACTAAGTGAATAATACAAATATGTATGGGGTTATATGTAGGATTGCCATCAGTCCGAGTTTCCCCCGATCTGTCCTAGTTTAAAAGTCCGGGGAGCGACCGAGCGGGGTTTTCTACACCGTACGGGTGATTGAAATACTCCGAGCAAGCGAAATTCATAGAAAACATTGCGAAAGCGATGGATATTATTACGAAAGCTAGAATTACTGCATTAATTTTAAGATGATTTTTTAAACTAGAGTAATCTTATTAATACTCTGCAGTGTTGACTAGTCAATTTGTTTTCAAAGTGTTTGTGTAAAAGTAATGTTTCTTATTATGAAAGCATGTCTGTATTTATTACACAATTAATGACACGTAATAACAAGTTAAAATTATTTTATTATTTGAAGGATAGAAATCATTTTACACAGTAATGTCCGGGTTTCAGATCCAAAACCAGGGTTCCTAAATTTAAGATTTTGTTCATGGCAACCCTAGTTATATGTATCAAATAACTGGCTATTGTTACAATTAACTGGAGACTTCTAGTATAAGTATTGACGACATCCAAATAGACAACTTCTGTTAAATAACCCACACCATTGAAATGCCCCAACGTGATGTTTTTTCAGAGCCGACTGGTCATTTCGTAATGATGTTCCTTAATCCGCATTAAGTAACAAAATAAGTTTACAAATTACACAAACATAGGAACTACATTGAAAACGTAGTTAAAATATAAAAATTAGGGTTAATATATTTGTTTATTTATGTATTATATATTATATTACGTATGTTTAAGTTTATTTATTATTTCCTTCTCTCATGCATGTTGCTTTGATCCCTTTTATTTATTATCATTTATTTCTAACTGTACGCAACCTTGGCACGGCGGTATACATTATGTCTATAGCTTCATCCTGACCCGGGTTTTTCTCCAGTTTTCCTCCGGGTAGTGGCGGATTTTCCCTAGACGGAAATGGCATTAAAAATTTTCTATTATTAATCTCGAATTTTCACTGCACACTATATCTACGATTCATTTTGTAATAATAAATGGATAACTATGTATTTTATTAAATATTTGTTTATATAAGTATTAAATCCGCCACTGCCCTTGGGCCCTTGATCGGCATTGATGGGATGGTCCCTTGCTTGTTTACGGACAGTAACTTAGATTATTATCCCTCATGTGCTCATACGCAGTATGCAATTGCTTTGTTTAAATGAAGATTATTTATGTAGTGTGTTTTGTTTTTGAATGTTGTAAGTCGTTATGAGTAGCGTCGCATGGGAGGGGAAATGTGCACTTACAACAATTCGCTTTTAATTTTTTTAAGCAACTCATAAAAGAAACAATACGAATATAAAGATTGCGATTCTTTTTAGTACATAAATTAACCTTTGTAATGATACTAATATTTTTGGCAGTTAGTTTAGTGTGACGGGAGAAAAGAGAATATTTAAAAACTATTACCTTTTAGAAGTAAGATATAACGAACATCCCTTTAAAAATCCGTTGTATTTCCAAGCTGCAGATATCATATTTTTTTAGACTAGACCGGAAAGGCTTCAATCCACCTCAGCAGTCCGTAGTTACAATGTTGTTTTGGGTTTGAATGTGATACATTACCAAGAATGGTTCGCTTTCTACCTCTCCTATTTTAGCTATTAGCACCCACTTATGGGTTCAATCTAATTTATTATACTTTAATATTTACTCAGAGACATTACTCGCTAGGCAGTACGGGTATCATCCGTACAGTGAGAGGAAGGATCGGCTGGAACGTGAGTTCAAATCACGGATCACTGATCGTGGGCAACAACAGAACACGAAATGCACAATCAAAGAATAACATAAATTTAATACATATATATTACGTTGGATTCATGATATCAACTAACTACATAAGCCATTCACCAAACTACTGCATTCCAACATATCATACTCTACAGTTCAGCTCAACACTACAGGAAGTAAAGATCACTCACTCATATAGATACTACTGTTACACAATTCAAATAATGAGGAAAGAAAAGAGAATAAAACCGTTTCAGTGCTTGAAGAGCACATAAAATGATTCTTTATCATCATCAGACCCGCTCTAGTTAAAGAATCATTTTATTCTTACGCATTCCGCGCAGAAGGCACGTCTTACGGAGTGTCGAGCCCTGTCGACACTGCTCGTCCCCTCCTTGCTCGTTCCCAGAGATCTTTGTCGTTTGAATTTTGTCCGCTGGAGGGGGGTACCAATCCCATCAAGTTCTTATGATGTCATGTTTATGACGACACTTTTATGGTTGTTTATTGGTTGATCAAAAGCTCACGCCACTAGGGCTTGATGCTGACATTGCTAATCTCACGGCCCTAGGGCGGAGGCGGCCAGCGGAAATGGCGAATCGCCTTTCCGCTGCCCAAGATGTTTCTGACTGAAGTCGAAGCCATAGTTGGGGCAGCGAAATAAATGAAAGTTTTCCACTGTCTAAGTGGGACCGTAACAAATGTACTTACTCGAACTATGTGGGATCAAATCGTTATTTTATTTCGTCAATCTTGCCAAAAGTATCTCGAAGTTGTTACAATAAAATGATGCTTTTCAAATAAAAGACTTGGGATGGAAACCAGATGAATCATTAGCATTCGAACTCATCATTGTAGACAATGAAATGAGTTTTGAGTTAACTTTCTATAATATTAAGTTGCATTTATGTCTTTGATGTTCGCATTGATGCCAAAGCAAAAATGATCTTGTTCTTCCTTCATAGATTGAAGTAGATGTGTTTTCGTGCATATTGATGAAGACTTGAAAATAAAATGCTTAGAATGAAGAGCAATGTTTTTAATATCGTTTTGAGGTATTTTTCTCATTGCGCGTTGACAAACGTAACAATTACCAGAGAAAGACTCGGATCGTCGCCCGTGTTACGTAGCCGCATATGCATTCTGTCGCCTATTTACTCTACGCCTTCTCAAATAATGCGTCGCCCGAAATCAGCTGTAAAGCCAACGTGACATTTGTTTCCACGCAAATTAAATGCAGCCCCTGAACAAGCGCTAAACGACTGACCTCCGAAGTTACCACCGTAACCACTCTGAGGGTGGAGGCTGTTGACCCCGTGCGTCGCTTATATTGCAGTCAATCGCACCCTGCTGACTTCAGGGGTTTCATCAGGGAGGGTTGAGAGAGAAGATTTATTATGGGTGCCGAACTCGTGGCTCTCTCGAGATGAATTTTCTCAGAAAAATCAAAACTTTCCGATTTCTTTTTACAAAATGTAATTTTTTGTCTTTGTCTAATTTTTTATAATACCTGTTATTTATTTTGTAAACGTAATATCGGATCGAATAAAAATATTAATACCATTCCGATAGCGCTGCAAATTCACAAAGATCGAGAAAAATTAAGGAGACGTTTGGTGTTCATTTACAATAGTACATTATGAACGATAATAATTGTAATGGAGGAATTTTTAGTATCCAACTATTTCAATTATACACTTGGTCAAATATAAATATTACCTCAAATAAATATATTATGTTCTTAACATCAGATTTTTTGTTTACATCATTAACAAGCAGTGATTTATAATTGAGGGCCATTTTCTAATTACATCCTTTTTACATTTTAAATGCAAGAACCATTTTCAGTCAACTTTATTATTTAATGACAACAAAAGCAAATTTAAAAAATTAAATTATATACAATTTTGCAGAAAAAAAAACATTTATTAGGTCTTGATAATGTTACATTTTACATTTGACCACTCATCTGCATATTTTATTTTATTTCGTCGACTTGTTTCGTTGGCAGAGAGTTGCCTCAGACCTCCATTTGGGAGTTTTCCCATGCAAACTCGCTGGTGGGTTTCACCCTTTTTGCTCTCTCACCCGTTCCAGGTTCCAAGGGTCGGTATCTCCTAGGTATTGATAACAATGTGTCGTTTATATTCGCAACCCAATGCTTTCCTATGGGTCAAACTCCGAGGTAAGTTATTATTATCATGGTGTAGTTTGCCGGGTCTGAACGAAATTGTGCGTACACGTTTCGGTCAAGAGTTGCGTAATGAGCTAATTTGTTTACAGTTTGCGTTTTTCAAATACCTTAAAATTGCTTCACGAAAGGGGTTGCTTGTAGTTTAATTATATCATTTGGTTATAAATGTTACAGAATCTCAAGTATCAAAATAAAATCCTTCAAGTCCTATCCCCTCTTCTGTAGAGTCGTGAGTCACCCCTTTCGCAGATTATCCAAGGCCATTTGCGTACCATTGCGTAAAGTTCAAAATAAGAAAACTGATGAGGAAGTAATGTGAAAGAAGTATTACACGATGTTACTATAGTGGCTGAGGATAAGTAGAGTCGTAAATGAGAAAAGAGGCGTGAATGGTGGAACTGTACCGCGAAATTTCTCAATACTCCCAAAAATTCTACACGCCCCTCCTCCTAGTACTAATACATGGCTATGGATAATTAAAATACCATCGCTTTCCCATTGAGCGTCGTTGGGACAGCTGGCTTCTCTTTCCCTTATCGAGATGACTGAAAAGAAACAACATAAGCAGTGGGCAAAAAGAAATTACGTACTTGGGGAACTCAGACGTTGGTGGCGGTTTTCCTTTCTTTGAGGACTCTACCACTGCAGTAGTGTACAGAATCCGTGGCTGTCATAGGCACCCCGGTGCAGTTACAGGTACTAGTACCACCTGCACGAACCAATTAGTAGTTAATTGCGGACGCTGCGTTGGACATTTCGTATCGGAGTGCTACAGGTGGCATGGTTCTCTCGATTGCCACTTTCGGACTGCAACGACTTTATGGAGTGAATATTAAACGATTGCTATGTATTTTGTACCAAGAATTCTAGTTTTAATTGAATCGCTCCTGATATTCCTTCGTTAGTGAAATTATTGGTGTGATAAGTTGAAAAAATTTGAATATAATCGTTTATATTC
>NNCF01126395.1:112290-178478 GCA_002313205.1 Laupala kohalensis | reverse complement strand
TATATATATATATGTTTCGTATATTTTGAAATAAACCCATTGAAGATGTGTTTACTAAAAATTTGAATATAAGCATTTTGTAATCCTTCACAAGAGAATTACATTCTCGCTTCAAATTCTTTTTACGCTTCACGAAGCGTGGTATACTAATAATCGGAACTCAATTCACGGAAACGAATAAAATATGAAAGAGTACAGTCTGCTATTGTCATTTAGGAAATAATGGAAAACAAGTTTTTCGCCATTTATGTAAAATATTTCTATGTAAATACAGTCAATTAAATGATTAGTCAAAATTAAAAATCCATACTAAAATATAAATGCGAAATGCGAAAGAATTTCTGTCTATTTGCTACCTTTTCACGATTAATCTACTGAACTTATTGTGATGAAATTTGTCAAGAATATGGTTTACATGTTTAGGAAAAACATAAGCTGATTCTTATTTTTAAAATGTGTAAAAAAGAAAATAGAAAATTCTTTTGGCTTGAAATGTTGGTGAAATCGGAAGGAAAGAAAGAGTTATATTCGTCTACGCCGCTTAAACGTTTAGAGAGAATGTGACAACTATCAATGACAATATTGTTCGCCTCAAAGAGTTCTACAAAAATGTCCGCGACAACATATGTCTATCTACAAAGGTTTACCTACATTATCGAAAAAAACGTTATTAAAATTATATCATATCAATTTGGAGACTAATTTAAGAAACATATCAATCAAAAAATTTATTGACTTCTTTGTTTTGTGCATTAAACAAAGATTTAAAAAACACCTTTTAATTGTAAAACTTGGACGAATAGTTGAGATTTTACAAGTGTTTCAATGAAATTGTGCAACCGCACTACACCGGGCAAGTAAGTTGTATGTCATAATTCAATTTTGATGTCGAACTAGGTGAATTTGATATGATAATCTTCAAATTTTATATTAAATACAGTATAATTTTATATTAAATACAGTATGAATTTCAGGTCAAAGGAAGGTACTTACAAATTTCTTGGAAATAGGTACTGCACTTTACCCCAGTTATGCGTACATCCCTGTACACACGGAGTAAGATTGAGAAGTCAGCTGAAAGCCCACTTGCTCCTTAGCTAAGCTGGGTGATCATATTGGCATAGTACCAGAAATTGTCTTATGACAATTTTCAGATGTATGAGTAGAACTGAGAATTGTTAGATATTGTTTTGAAAAACGGTACCAATGTTGAGTACATATAAAGTAATTGACATTTTGGTTCATTAGAAACATTTGAGGGGTGCTAGTTTTTCGAAGTATAGTGATATAATACAATTTTAAAGAAAGTAATATTCTCATGTGACCGCTTTAGTGACCATTAGAACAGTTCTTTAAGTCACGTGCCATCTGGCGGTTGTCAGCAGAACACTGCCTAAATATTCACAGCTGTGATGGGTCCTCGACTCACTTTCCTAATTCTTCCTCCATGCCTGTACGTACTATTGGGGGTGAAATGTGGAAACACCACCTGATGAGAAAAATGACGAACCGGGAATGGAATTCGGGATCTCCTAATTAGAATGGAATTATGTTGTCCACTACATTACCTGTTCGCCTGGGTTATCGTATCCCTTGTATGAGAATGTGTCCCAGGTTTCGCGAAGTGTCAGACCTGCATGGAAATGGTATACAGTTGTGGAAGGAGAATGGGTGGTATATCTGTCAACTCCATGCAATCTAATCAGGACATCGGGGTTCGATTCCCGTCTCGTAGTCATTTTTATCTGGACGTATTAATCACACTATACTTCAGTGTTTCAACAAGCATGAGCTACCACAGAGACATAAAAAGCAAACCCAATTTTTTTGTTATCTGCACCATTTAAATCGACGAGATCTCTACCGAAGTACTCCATCTACGTAAGTTCCATGGTAGCGGCACGGCGAGGAAGTCAATATTACAGCAGTGCGTAGTCTGGACAGGAAATTCACAGTAAGAAGAAATTTCAAATAAATTTTGTTAAAAAAAACAATATTTTACATATACCAGAAAAAAACACTTATGTTTTTTGTACATTAAATTGTATTTACTGCAACTTTCCTCGTGTCTGCTTTAAATGTTTTGTCCTCAATGTTTGATAAATTTAGATTAATTATCCGAGTTTCAGTAGAAGTTCTAAAACTCGCGGGGTGAAGTTTCCTTAATCAAAAATGCATCAAAAATTCGTTAGTTTAAATTGAAATTGAGGTTTATTTAGGAAAAGGAGTTATTTATTTAGTAGGATTAATTAAATTATTAACTGCGGAACAATTAATTGGAATGAACTCCATTAGAAAAAAAACATTTCCATTTTATTAATAAAGCCGAATTTTTGTTCAAATTCAACATTGCGTCAAATTGGCAGTACTCTAGGAGAGTGGACTAGAGCCAAATTATTCATCCGTTCGTGTTTTGCCTCGTGGGATTATCAAATTAAGTAATGAAATTTTCACTCTCGCTCTGCCGCAGAACCTTCCCGTGGCAGACTGCTCCGACGCTGGCAGCACTTGCTATGAGAAGGAGGCAGTGGTCGCAGAGGCTTTCCTCCCTGTGTATTCGGATAGGGATGTGATGTGGAACCCATAATATTACCCCCAAAACGGATAATTTACGAAAGAAATCTTAGGATTTAGTATTAATAAAATAATTAATGATAAAAAATTTAAACAAAACAGGAACTACTGGTTCTTTGAAAAATAATTTAAAAATACGTCACAAGGGGAATCGGTTACAAAGAGGTGCTTACTAACTCGAATAAATGCCCAAAATCCTAAAGAAGTCATTTTGTTTTTTCAAATTTTTTGTTGCTTAACAAGAAGTTTGTTGTGATGATAACACGATCAGAATAAATTTTTCACGATCTTTCTTTCGTTTCGATTTTTCTTTACGTTTCACAGAAAGAAATTCGCAGGTAGTTTAAAATAAGAGTGACTTATGACGACTTCGTTTCGGTTGATCATGACGTAGAATATATCAAAACTCTCTAACAAATATATACATATGACTACAATGCTTAAATATATACTTCAAAATGCGTTTTACGTAATAAAAATAACGGTTAGGATGACTTCTATTTTGTTTTAATTCTTAATTTATATGTGCATATATATGTATGTCACCGGCATTGAATTTTTAGTTTCTTTATTAAGTTGTATAACAAGGCGCATGTTTTTAACAGAGCGAAGCAAAAACATACCACCTCAGAAGATTTTATTTAATTTTTTTAAAAGGTAAAATTTTCTCTAATAGCATCGAAGATATTTGAAAATTTCATATAGTTAAATTGTGTCAAAATGTATTGAAAATATTATAAGAAATCTAGGTAACCACGAGTTTATTTATGAATTAATTTATAAATAAAGTGTGATTCAGGAATTTTCAAAATGTTATCGAATTGGCTTAGGCAATTAAATGCTATTGAGGAATATTCAATCGATTAGCCTATAAGTTGGCTGTTAAAATGTTATTAGAATAACCTGAATGAATATGAATAAATATGCTCATAAAAGGAAATGCTTGTATTTTACATTTAAAAATTCAGGAATTGTATTATTTTGTAATTTGTGTTATTTTCATAATACATAAGTCTTTGGTAACAGTCTGTTACAATGATGAGATCAATACATAGCATTGAATGAGAAAACGGGAAAACAAGTAACTGATAAAAGTGAGGTAATACAACCCTCGGAGGAATTCACGACATGGAGCTCACAGCTCTGACCTTTGCGGCCGATCTATATGCCGCACGCTTCTGTCCTCACCTCTCCCCCGCAATGCACTGTCTGTCTATTTTATTCTCTCACTCTTTCTTCGTATCAGGAATCTCAGCATATACGACGCAGTTCTATGCCGTAATTCGTATCTTCCGATCAATTTCATTATCATTTCGTCTATCGCTTTTTGCGTAGGACGTTATTCAATATATTTCTGTGAGGTTCCAATAATCATCTCAACGGGAGAAGTAACGCATTTCATACGACAAACCGCTTATGACCAAGAACAAATATTACATGATCTCAAAGTCTAAATACTATAAATATCATAATTAAAATAAAAGTAAAGAATTTATTTTCTTTATTATATATTCTTATAATATAATTACCGACAGCGGTGGTCTAGTGGTAGCTCCTTCGCTTCCGCTTCCCGCTGAGCGGCACAGCGTGGCCTCGAACCCTGCTTGTGAGGTTTTCATCTGGGGTTTCGCGCATCTACTCCAGACAAATGTCAGTTCGGTTCCATAAGTTCCCTGGTATGCCAACATCTGTCCTTCCCAATTCCCTTACCTAAGTCCAACGGTTATGTGGAAGAGCAGGTCTCATGGTCTGAATCTCGTCAAAAGTCATAAAATAAATAAATATAATTCTTAAAATGTTGAAAAAGCCATATCACAATGGTAGGATGTGTTGAGTACAATATGGAAGAAGTAAATTCAGCACCATTTTCGACAGTTTTCTTCGATTTCAATTTCAAATGAATGAAATTATTTAAGGCGGAGCGAAGACCAAACATTTGTCAATTATCACGATTTAACGTGGTTCGATACAACATGTATAATGCAATAATATATTTTGTAATTATCACGTTTTCGAGACCACTTACACAACGTCGCGAACGAATATTTTAATAAGCTCTGGAGTAGCGTCAATTGAAAACAATGAACTCCATATTTTCGCGCTCGTTGCGTCATTGTGTCATCTGTGATTATACGTCTCTCTAGGTCAATCAGTTGTGCAGCTGGTTTTTAACTATTCTATTAGATGATAACTTTCGTCCAGGTAAAAATAGTTACGAGTTCACATTTTCGTAAAATGTCACCATAATCTTCTATTGTCATGCTAAACATACGATGTGTAAAATTTCAGCTGGATCGGAAACTGAAGTGGCCGAACAATCAATAACCAATTTTGAAAAGGAAGGACAACATACACGCGGCTGAACAAAGCGAGTTAAATAAAAGCTTGTAATAATGGCCGCCGTCTGCGAAAGAAAATTTTTAAAAACAACATTAGTGCATTTTTGCGTAGTTATTGGATGGCAGTACACGTTGTAAAAACATTAAAAAAATTAAAAATCCTTGAGCAACCACACCTGGACCACATGACGTGAATTGATCCTATTCCAAGCTCCGGAGCTTAAACTTCGTATCTTGTAGTTTATGAGTCTACATATTATGCTACACCTCAACAATGTGTACGAACTTAAAGAACTTTATCCCGACCGTTTTGGGCCATACGCGAATAGCTATACTATGTATGTGTAATGAAAGGGGAGAGTCTATACATAAACGATTTACGAATTTTATTTGTTAATATTGTTTGTGTGAGCTTATATAGCTTGTTAAAAGAACCACATTTGTCTAACTTTAAGTAAATCCACGTTTATTTGCTTAAATCTTAGAAAATGTTTCTAAACTCTCAACATGGGTTTTGTTCGAGACTGCTAAATCTTCTTGTCACCAGGCCATCTACTCGTGGTGACGGTGGTAACGACAAAATCCTAATTCTGTTCGGCCAAATCCTTTCAAAAACCGAGCCCACACAGAGGGTTGTTGAACCCACGTAATAACAATCATCTGGTATGTAGTCAATGTTAGACATTTTAATAAAACAATTAAACCAACAACTAACTAATAGATAATATTTCTATTTACTGATTGTCTAGATATTATATAATATAAACAGGGTATGCGTTTGCTACATATTATAGACAATCAAAACTAGTTCACATATTACACACCACTTTATTTACTCCAACGTTTCAACACTGATCAGTGTCTCCATCAGGACATCTACAAGTTGGTAAAATTCAGTATTATTAATACACATTGATTTTTTTCTCAAGATTCAAAAGAAGACTTCAAGCATCTAACAAGCACATTATCTGATATCATACAATTTCATATTACATAAGGTATGTAATATAAAATTGTATGATATCAGATAACGTAATTTGCGCTTGTTAGGTGCTTGAACTCTTCTTTTGAATCTTGATAAAAAAATCAGTGTTGAAACTTTGGAGTAAATAAAGTGGTGTGTAATTTGTGAACTAGTTTTGATTGTCTATAAGATTTAGCAACCGCATACACCGTTTATATTATCTAACTAATAGATTCATCTTTACGAGATTTGATAGTTGTGACGATGAATCGACAGACACGTAAATGGAACATTGCAACTCCCTGTGTACAGTAGCGCATATAGAGAACAGACTTGTTTCTTTTTTCCCATGGAGTACCCGTATGGACCAATCTACTCACATGTATTTTATTGCTGTTCGCCATATGGCCCAAAATGAAACCAGGTTCATAACTCGCAACCGTGGAGTATTATCAAAAAACATATACTGCATGACTCGCAGGAAAACAATGATTTTGACAATTTCCTCTACAATTGCAAACACATAAGAAAGTATTATGAGACATTACTTTCAATTATTATTATTAAAACTTTTCATTCTCTCTCGTGCTGATAAATTAACGGTATCGGGTCATCCAGAACTTCCATTTGGTATTTCCAAATATCGATTTACGAAGTCTGTGATCACGTCAAAGGTCAAAACTAATAAATGAGATTTCACAGAGAGATGGAAAGTGAACAAAACCCGTTCTGATTACCATAAACATTGCCCTCCGACGTATAACACAGATTTTAACGCATTCATTTGCATCTCGAATTGTTGGGACCAACTGGCATTCATCCAAACAAATTTGTTTCTTTAATTTTTCAAAATTGAAAAATGAGTTAATGAGTCGTGTGTTTTAAAAGATCGTGGTAAAATGGTTCTATTTTTATTTGTGTTGTTATTAAAATAAAACATTTATGTGTGTTTCAGAAAATTTCAAAACCTTTCATATGGGTAATACGAATACCATACGTATAATATATTGCATTGCTTTGTCATTGCATGTCACAGATGTGTTCGATATACTTCAAAGCAACTTTTCGTATCAAATTTAATACTCGTTATTTTAATAAACACAACTACGTCAAATGAAGTCCTTAAATTCGAGTCAAATGATGAGAAAATTAATAAAAGGACGATCCAAATATTAAATTTTAAAACGGAAGTTATGAAGGTTTCATGACAACTCATGCGTAATTCTTCTGATTAAACCTTCGACAAATGCCAAGACCTACGTTACAGGTTTACCAATGGGGGAGGACTTAATTTCAAAAGATATTTCATGGTTAAAGAAGTCCTGGTTGAGGCAATTGAAGTATCATAGCTTTTGGGAAAAATCATTGGATCACGGAGTAAAACAACGAGTCTAGATAGGCAACCACGACATAATTTTCTTATGAATTAATTATTACTACAAATACTAATAATTTCATTTACGATAAGACTAATTGTGGAGCAACTACAATGTTTGTGGAAAGGCTGTAAGCAAGCCTCCATAGATTGCTACCGATTTCTGAGTCAACGGTATGGCGAAACGGAATTTACAACGATAGTGGTTCGCAAGAATGTGCAATAAAACATTACACAAATTAACATCAGTATTTATTTTGAAGCACATGAAGTAAATTAAAAGATTAAAATGTCAATTAGAAATATATTAATTGTTCTCTTGATTGATAATTATGTTGAATTAACGAGATATTTTATGCAATCTTTTGCCTTTTTGATATATAAACTCATATTTTAACTAAGAAATCCTCATTATTTTCTCAATTGACAATTATTATTAACGCACGAGCAAAGTAAACTCGTTCCGGAAGAGTTACTTTGCGGCGATGATGAAGAATGCAAAACAACTTTCTGTTTCTCGATTAGCGCGCTGCCTTGCGAGTTGAAACTATACGAATAAAACCTCTTTCAAAGAGAGAGTTCTGCAAATCCAAAGGAGTTGTAAAGTATTCAAATTCCTCTGTCACTCGAGAGAGGAAATATCCCGCGCTCTTCTCCAGCCGTGTGGACGGACAAGGTGAGCGTTTCGAAAGTCGTGGAACTCTTACCGTCCTTGGCACATCGTTAGGTTTTCCACAATGGTGAATGTCATAGTTAATTTTCAATCGGAATAATATTTCTCGTAATTCTCATAGTAAATATATTTATTATATGTCGTAACAAATTTTGCATTAGAATTCCAGTAAAATTTCGGAAATGATTGGGAAAGATCGAAGGTTTCTTATTCCGGTTTGAAAATTTGTCTGTCTCTGTCTTCCTGTGTTTTTCTGTCTGTGTGTTTTATTTAACTTCAAGTTCTGCGAAAATACCAATAATATATCTTCAAGTAACATATTCACGATATTCTTCATCTTGTGTTTTAAATTAATAGGGAAAACCCACAGATTGAGACACAGATTACTTTTCACAGATTAAGATAAAACCATATTTGACACAACCACTTCACGTAAAGGGTTTTGGATAGTGATGTTGATTAAGACGAGCAGAACATAAAACTTACTTCCACTTACTTGTGCCATGCTCCTTCCTTTCTCTTTCCTGACCTACCTTGATCACCTCTTGTTCTTTTCGATCCCGATGCTATTAAGGCTAGGGTTTCTTTCATTTTCCTCGTTTTTTTCATCCCTCTCATTTTTGTCCTACCCCTCATTTTTTCTCCCCTCTCATTTTTTGTCCTCAATGTTTTGAGGTATGTTTTGAGATATGTTTTGGTATATTGTAGATCAGGAGAGTTTTTAGTGGGTATGATTCGGCAAGTCCCACACGCGGGGAGAGTCGTGTTGGCTCTCCCTAGTGTGTAACTGCATTTTCCCTATCTACGAGTTTTTAGAACTCCAATGACCTTTGATGTCGACATGAGCCGTAAAGCCCCTACCCCAAAAAAACAACATGAAAGTCGCTCCGATCTCTTTACGTCCGTTATCCTTGCACCACCCTTGCCCCACACCCCTCGTGCTTCGTATGATTCCCTTGTCGCTCAGAATTTCGGACTTCTATTGCGTCTTTGGCTAATTAGATGTTTCTCACGTTGACGTTTAATTAAGAATCAGAATCATTCTCATCGCCTCTCGTTTCAATATAAGATCTCGCAAGAGGCGAGAAGAGCATCCTCGTAACGATTCTTTCCTTTCCTCTTTCTTTCCTTTCTGCTATATCTACACCGCAAACGGAAGCAAAAAAGAGGACATTTTCAGAAAATTGTTTTAGTCCGAACAAATGGTATTTCGGAGCTCCACCATGCGTTCCACAAAATGTCTCCTAAATCTGAGAGGAAGAAATTACGTATAATATCAATGACGCGTAATAACCTCCTAGGCTGACTTATATCTCCTGAACAATACATAAGATCCACTATGGACCTTTCGCTCAATATGAACTTCCGAAAAGAACACATTTCTCAGACTACATTTCAGTAAAATAATAGTTTCTTTTCTAATTACCTACTTTTTCACTTTCATCGCTTTCATCTTCCTTACTGGCCTTCTCTGTGTGCTGAACGCTCACCCATGTGTTTTGCCGTGCATGGCGACCCGTGTCGAAGGGAATGGGAATCCTGGTGAGTTGAGGAACTTCTGCGTGCACACTAGATGCGCCCCAATACGCTCGCTTAGGACTCGGCCTCTTCTAGACGGGCGATCGGTGGCTAACCCACCCCCGACCAATCGGCTCGGACTAGGTCTTGGACTGAACTCCAGGGAGAGAGGGGGCACGCAGGGGGTCCTTCTCGCTGGTCGGCGGCGTTGGAGCAACTGCTTAAAGAATCCTGCGTGCCCTCGCTATATCCCCGTGTCAACCCTGACATCCCAGTGGGGTGTCCCCTTGTTGGACTCCGTGGTGGGTGGGGAACACTGGGATGAAATTTAAATCCANTGCCCTTAAAACCGTCCCCCACCCCCCCCCCCAACCTGTCTCTTTCCTGTCACTTCCCCCCTCCATTTTGCCCTCTTCCTCTAGGAAGAGGCGACTTGTCGGCGAAACTGTTGACCTCAACAGTTTCTTTTGTAAGGCTAGCGATAGGCACACAAAGCCTCGCTTCCTTCTAATGTGGAAGAAGGAAAAAATGTTAAATCTGTAAGTGCCTGTCGATTTGCTTAGGCGATCGATGAAGCATTTGGCAAGTAACAGTCTGTCGTGTGCCAACGGAATGGAGATATTCTGTTGGAAGCCCGTACAGACAAACAGATAGAGACCATTTTGGCATTAACTCAAATTTTAGGACTTAAAATAAAGACCTGTACCTACCCTAGCCTGAACATGTGCAAAGGAGTCGTCAACCACGACGATTTTGCACATGAGTCTTATGAAGACCTCAAGAACTTTGAACCTGAAGGCGTGGTAAATGTCCACAGGATAAAGAGGAAAGATCAGGGAAATTTAGTCCCCACTTCCACATTAATCCTCACATTTGATCGTCCAACGCTTCCAGAGATTATCTCTTGCACTTTTATAACCGTGCGTGTTCGTCAGTATGTGCCTAACCCTCTGCGGTGCTTCAAGTGCCACAAGTTCGGTCATTCTTTCGATCGATGCCAGTCGTCCTGCAATGTTTGCATGATATGCGGTCAGCCGGCACACGAGTCATCACCTTGTTCGTTGCCCCCGTGCTGTGTGAATTGTAACGAGAGTCACCCTTCCAATTCAAACACATGCGCGAAGTATTTAACAGAGAAATAGATCCAAAGGATCCGAGTCACGGATAAGATCTCTTTCCCCGAGGCTAGACGTCGCTATTTGATTAAACATCCCGTCAGCATGCATAAAACTTTTGCGTCAGCGACGACCTCTTCGAAACGACCTAGAGCCTCTTTCGGCTGTCAGGTGGATTTCGAAGAAGTGCACAAATCAGCGAAGTGCGACTCTGGAAACCAGACTTCTTTTAACTATCCTTCCGGCTTCAAAGAAGACCTTCTGGGGTGTAAAATCATTATACCCACTAAATACAAAATTACTAAACGAAATTTGTCATCCGTCTCAACCAACACAACATCCACGTCTGTTTCAATATCTACGGCCACTACATTCCAGAACCCAAAGTCTGCCGATCCACGATCCCCCCGCCGTCCATCTCGGGGTCGTTCTTGGCAGAGAACTTCTAATACCAAGAAGTCCCAAAATCCTGACTCTATAAAGTCGGCTCCAAATATCGTTCCCCCACCTTCCCATAGACGCCGACGCTCTAGGAGCAAAAATAGTGGATTGGTAATGTCCGCAAGTGATCACTCTAGCAGTGATCACGGCGATTCTCCTGGGGAAGGGACCACAGCTAGAGCTGACTTTATAGTCGTCAACAAGAAGAAGTCCAAACATCGCAGAAATAGCAGATAAATTCCACACTATGGTTCTTCTTTCCTGGAATCTGAATGGCATTCATGTCCGTTCAGATGATCTCAAACTCTTATTGTCTCGTCATTCTCCTCTAATAGTATGCCTTCAGGAAGCACATCTTCTACCAAAGCACTCTTTTCTCTCGTGGTTACACCTGTTATAGGGCGGACTTAGAAGATGGCCTGCGGGCACACGGCGGAGTTTTTGTGCTCGTAGACGCTTCAGTCTATGCCAAAGAAGTATCTACATCAAGCGTCTTTCAGACTGTATGTATGAGGGTGAGCCTACCATCCCTTACATTTACAGTCTGTAATATCTATATCCCCCCGGGCAGTTATTCATGAAAAACGATCTTGCCGGTCTGATGAACCAGTTGCCTTCCCCATTTCTTATCGTCGGGGATTTCAATGCCCATAATTCAATGTGGGGTTCTTCACGAAACTGCCCAAAGGGTGATATAATTGAAAAACTGTTAGATAGTCGAGATATAGTGCTCCTTAACACGGGCCACACCACCCACTTCTGTACAGCTTCCCGATCTTTCTCGGTGCTGGATTTAGACATATGCAGTTCCTCTCTTTACCCACTCTTAGACTGGACAGTTCTCGACGATTTGTATGGAAGTGACCACTACCCGATTCTTATACATTTTAACGTCTTTTGCCCCTCGGTTTTACGCCCCTCTCAGTGGATTTTCAAAAAAGCAGGCTGGGATGTTTAAACGCAACATAAACCTTTGCGATGAGCCTTTCGCCTATGTGGATGCTATGACAACCCATTTCACCAACGCGGCTTTAAAAGCCGCTGACGTTGCTATCCCAAAATCATCATGTAATCCAAGACATTGTCCAGTTCCATTGTGGAATTCGGATTGCGCAAAGGCGGTCAGCGCTAGAAAGAGAGCTTTAGCGCGACTTAATAAGTATACCTCTTGATAATCTCATTGAGTTTAAAAGGTGCAGAGCCAGAGCAAAACGAACTCTTCGAGAAAGTAAGTCGTCCTTCTGGAAGGTTTACATTTCATCTCTCACAAGCCGTCAGAGTCCATCATCAGTCGTATGGCAGAAAGTTCGGAAGATCCATGGTACGTGGTCCTCTTTTTCCATCCCTGGTCTCAATATTAATGGACGGGTCGAAACTTCACCCGAAGTCATCGCAGAGGAACTTGCATCGCACTACGAAAGAGCCTCTAACTCCTCCGGTTTTTCTCCAACGTTTCTTCAACGGAAAGCTCACGCGGAAAAGTGTTGGTTGGATTTCTCCAGTTGCAGAAACCAGGAATATAACATTCCTTTCTCTATGACGGAGCTGACCTCTGCCCTTGCGTCTTCGAAAGATACAACCCCCGGTCCTGATCAAATACATAACGCGATGCTAAAACATCTTCCAGAGATAGGCATAAAATTCCTTCTGAAGTTATATTACTCTATTTGGAATGAGCATACCGTCCCTGCTCAATGGCGCGAGGCCATAATTATTCCACTTGCGAAGGAGGGAAAAGATCGTTCGAATCCGTCACACTTTCGACCGAATTCTCTGACAAGCTGCGTTTGCAAATTGTTAGAAAGAATGATAAATCGTCGCCTTGTTTGGTCTCTGGAATCGCGAAACCTTCTGACCACTATCCAATGTGGTTTCAGAAAACAGCGGTCAACGCTTGACCACCTTGTTGCGTTGTCATCTTCCATCTCATCTGCGTTTGTATTAAGGGAACATCTCGTGGCCATCTTTTTTGACTTGGACAAGGCTTATAATAAAATCTGGAGGTACGGAATCCTACGTACATTGCACTCATGGGAATTCCGAGGCTGTCTTCCTCTGTTCCTGGAGAGCTTCCTATTGCAACGCTCTTTCTGCGTTCGCCTCGGTACTTATTTGTCATCAAGTTATCATTTGGAAAATGGTGTCCCAAAGGTTTCAATCTTAAGCGTCATTCTCTTTGCCATAGTCATAAATAGCATTGTGTCAGTGGTACGTGAACCGGTACATGCGTCTCTCTTTGTTGACGACTTCGCCATCTATTGTTCGTCTAGCAACATCTCTGCCATCGAGAGGCAACTGCAATTGGTTTTAAACCGTTTACACGAGTGGAGCATGTCTACTGGCTTTAGTTTTTCTGTTACCAAGACATGCTGCATGCACTTCTGTAGGATATACCATCACCATAATGATCCAGATCTTTTTGTTGGAGGTCAACGTCTGCCCTTCGTTGACTCCGCAAAATTCCTGGGTCTCACATTTGACCGCATACTAACTTGGCGCAATCACATCCGAAAACTACAATCCCGGTGCAATTCTTCTCTCAATCTCCTTCGCTGCTTAAGCGCATCATCATGGGGCGCAGACGGCACTTGTTTTCTTCGTCTGTATAGGAGTTGTTTCGAAAATGATCTTGCAGGTAACTGATGGAAGTACACCTGGACTGAACGGACACCTTTTGCGTGCAGGTGAGCTACACGCCTGCGCAGTCCGTCAAAAATGAAGCTCCCGCCTTGAAGATATATTAATATTCTTCAGTAGCCGTCCTTCCCTGAACGGAGAAGGTGGCCTTTTAAGAATGGCTCACGCGTGTAATAGCTAAACATAGTTCAAACGTACGCGGCCAGAGCGCTCCAGTTACCGGAAGCGAAAATTACAGGGTCAACACTAGTTCAAAATTACGGCGTAGCAGCGCCACTGTCGGTGGATAGTCAATTACGACTTTCAAATGTTTTTTATTATGGCTGCTGTGCTAAGTCTCGAAACAATTCCGTTGTTCACTTGTCTGATTTTATATTGTATGTTTTAAGTCTGCTGTCGTATGAGAAGCCGACCTTTTAGGAAGAAAATACGTATTGTATCATATATCATTGTTTTATGCTTATAATTTCATATTGAACCATCTATTTTTTCATTCGCATTCTTTATACTGTGAAGTATTTGTTACTTGAATACATTATTGGCTAGGCCATGTAATTCTTCTCGACAATGAAAGCCTGCTTTTTATAAGCGCCAATGATATTAATTCTCTTTTTTCAACAATAGGTGTATGTGCTTCTTTGGAGTGATCTTCTTCCACTCATTCTTGTAAAACACTGCTTCAGAATCAACGAGGCAGACGTCCAGAGTCCAGAGCTGAATCTTCAAGCTATATTTTCTGTGTGTTATTTGTGAACAGGAGTCATTCATACTGTATTGGATTATGGCAGTATTGTATACGCCTCCGCATCACTGTCGACACTCAGGACCCTTAACAGTATCCATCATGCAGGAGTCCGCATTGCAACTGGTGCTTTCCGCACTAGTCGAATAGAATGCTTTTTAGTAGACGCTGGCGAACCATCTCTTAACAAGAGACATGACATTCTACTTGGATCTTACGGAGTGAAACTGATAGGGATTTCTAATCACCCCACTCGGCAACACCTACATTCCCCGAAATTTATTTCATCTTACGCTTCAAAACCTTCGTTACCGCGCCCAGCGGGTGTCCGTTTTAAAGAACTACTAAAGGAAACTGTCATCACACTACCTCCCCCAGTGAAATACCCACACTCTCGCACACCACCTTGGTCCTTCATGCAACCAACCATTGACTTTCGGCTATCTCACCTTTCAAAGCAAGACACTCCAGCTGTTGTGTTTCAACAGCACTTTGGAGAACTAAAAAGCCTCTATTTGGATCATATGTTCATATACACTGATGGCTCAGCAATGAATAATTCCGTTGGTGCTGCTTTCCATTGCGATAGGGCCACCCGTTCTTTTCGCCTCCATTCCTTTTGCAGCGTGTACACTGCTGAGAAATTTGCAATCCTTGAGGCGCTGAAGTTCATTCAGTTATCTTCAATACGTCGTGTGATTCTCTGCAGCGACTCTATTAGTGCTCTGTGGTCAGTGTCTTCACTGTACACTTCTGACAACTTTACGCTGACAATTCAGAATCTAATAAGCCATCTAGTGTCTAAAAAATTTGAAATAATCCTTTGTTGGGTTCCTGGGCACGTGGGTATTATGGGTAATGAAGAAGCTGATAAGGCAGCGAAGTGGGGAACACAGAGGACAGTCCTTGACCTCTTATCTGTTCCTACGTCAGTTTCAAAGGTTGCAATAAGATGTCTCTTCTTGGGACATGGGAAGCCGAATGGCAAACCCGCGCCTTCATGCTGAGATAGGTAAAAGACACCATTAAGACCAGGGTGGTATCATCCCGTGCGAACAGATGTGAAGAAGTAATCCTTACACGCCTTCGTATTGGCCACTGCTATCTTACCCATGGTCATCTCTTACGCGGTGAACCTCCCCCCGTCTGTGAAACTTGTAACACAACACTTACCGTGGAACACTTTCTTCTGAAGTGTCTCAAATTTAGTACCAGCCGACGGCGACACAATCTACCGAACAGTTTGAACGTTATGTTGGGACAAATTGAACCGATTTTAATGCGCGTTTTTAGATTCCTTAAGGAAATCGGTCTCTGGAATAGTATCTGATCTCTCTTCTTAAGATTTTACTCGGTCCATAAACGAAACGGGGCTCCTCCCACACGTTCTCGGGAGGTTTTGAATTTTATTTTCTCTCTCTCTTTCTCTCGAAATTTACTTTTTTCTTTATTTTCCGTTTTTATAATGCTTTCAGGATTTTTTTCCTATTTTGATATATCTTTGGATCTATTGTAATTCAGGAGGGTTTTTAGTGGGTATGGTCGAGTCCTTCGGCGAACCCCACACGCAGGGAGAGTCATGTTTGCTCTCCTTAGTGCTTAACTGCATTTTCCCTACCTGTACAAACTTTTAGGGCTCCTATGACCTCTGATGTCGACATGAGCCGTAAAGCCCCACACAAAAAATAATAAAAATAAAGTTTGCCACATTTTCGTTTCGCTTCATCCAAAACTATACAAATTTATAACGACGAAAGTATGTGACGTCTTCATAATTTTTTTCTCTGAAATGCAATGTCTATGATTTACTGATTTTTTATGCAAATTTGCTGTCAAAACCTTTATGATTTCATGAAACAACCATCGCAATTATAATTTTTTTCTCTCCCCTGGAACAATGTGTTTCAAAAACTTGAGTATATGATATAATTCACATAATTGTGCCTGGTTACTTTCCAAATTTCATTAGGCAGGTCACTTAAATAATAATCGCTAAAAATATAAAATATTTTCGTTGAATTAGAGAAATCGAATTTGACATTTTAAAAAATCACCCTTAATGAGAAAAAAAGGTTCATTCTAAGACGATTTCTCTTTCAAGACGATTTTCATCTAGATTTACTCTCTAGTTATTCAAGAAAGAAAATTGATTATACGTTGAATGTGTTTTCTCCATTTCTGGTGAAATATAAATTAATCTGTGTACAAATTACACGCAACGTACGAATGAGACATGTACCATAAAATTTGAAACAAAAATTAGATACGATGTATGAGATAATGCGAAGGAACGAGGCTTAACAATGTTGCAGGGTGGTGTCCGTAGCAACGACAACGCTAACGGAAACAGTACTCGTTAATACCTTACCAGAAATCAAACCAACCAAAACATTTATTAACTTATATAATAAAGAAAAAGATGCAGGATATAAATAAATACTAAGTATACAAGAGATTTGGCGAATTTTTCTTTATTCGTTAATAACTATTTGAAATGATTCCTACAATTGTATATTAATGTTATTTTTAATTAATCTTACGAACAGATGAAAATCTGTTCTCTTCTCTTCACTCGAGATCTTCTCTTTCGTAAAGGCAAATAAAATACTTTCTTATCGAACTTTCAGGCACTCAAAAAGGATAGGATACGTAAACAAGTCCCGAAGACATAGAACACTCTTAAATTGCGATGAACCTCACCGCCAGGTAACAGATGAATTATGTTATGGTGTTATTTTTATTCAACATAACATAATTAACAATTCCCGAAGAATTTCTCGTGGATCGAATTTGCAAATTCCTTTTCCAATTTTTTGCTTTTAGCTTCGTAATACGTCTATTTCGGATACCTGGTGAATTGATCAGAAAGAACACCGGGAATAACTCATAAACAAATAAATAAATCGAAATGCGGTTTTCACTCTGATAAGTCATGTATAGGTCGAATCATATGACAATATCTCTGCATCCAAAAATACTACAAGTCACTTGAATACGTTCGTCAAATGATCATCACTATGACTCTTTTTCGCACTACAATTTCATTGTATCAGTTGAGAAGAGAGAGGGTTCGTTCGAATTGAATCAACCTGTGTACAAAGTGTATAATCATACATTTCCTCTTGTAAATGATTTATCTTGAAAAAACTGTTCCTTGAGCAACTACAGAGGAGCTTTCCCCTCGTGTCCTCTTCTTTTGTTCCATGTTTTTACGAGGAAGCACGGCTTGACTCCTCTGCGACATCTGTTCTCACCGAGGCGTTCATTCAATATTCTCAGAAAGTAATAGTTAGTTGGAAACTTCGTCGCCAACTGTGGTGGATATGAAGTTCGCACTGTGTCCACTTATTGGTTGTTTCTCCAAGTTCCACCAACTCTGGTTTGTACTTATTTAAGAGGTCGAGAACATTGCTGTTCAAGATATCATAACACCGCGTGTTTTCAGACAGACGAAGGGGCAAGGGGATTTTAGTTTCACGCATTGAACGGAAGTTTTTTTAATGCTTGTGTAGTTAAGTTCGTAAAATAATAACTTTTTGATTATGTTGATATTATTAATCGCGTCAAAATTAGTCACGATGTAACTTTTATTTTCCTGAAAACAGTTCTAAGCAGGCTTCCTCGTTGTGATTAAAGAGATATTAAGTAAATCATAGGTCCATTGAACACACATGGTATATATCTTGCTTCCACCTATTTTGTGTGTGTGTGTATTTGTTTAGGTAACTTTTATTTTTCCTCTCCACCTAGTTTTGTAATTGACAATAATTATTTGCTTATATTATTTGACGAATTATTCCAATGTTAAGAAATTTTTCACAATAAATACATTTATTACAAACAGACAATAAATACATAATTTCCTTTGCAAATTGTACACACTAGGTTACATTAGTTGTCAATAACAAAAGTTTCCAAAAAATGAAAAACATAACCTTACTTGTTTCTTACGGGGCATGTGCCTGGCAGTGCGGAGGATTGGGGATAAAATTTTAAACCAACCTTATACTCACACTCTTCCATGTAAAAACACCTCTGCGGAATATTAAACACAATAAAATTTCATTAAGGGACGAAAGTCGCTTGTGTCGTATCGTCTTTCCCAGAAAGACTGCAAGTTGCAAATGACTATTATTTTGACAAAGGTATGACAGGATACTTTGGAAAAAAATATGAGGGTTTTCTTTCAACTTCCGATGAACCATAAACAAAAGACAAGAGTGAAGAACAAAATAAATTTATTACCAAAATCTATGTTATCACACGAGATAAATGAAAACTCGGGGGCTGTGCGGCGAGTGATCGAAAGTGACTGTGAGGGAGGGTGTTCACCATTCACGTCCAATACCCTCGCTCATAATGTTTCTTTCTCTGCACTGTTCTCTTATGCTTGAAGAAAATGAATGGCACTACGCAACTCGCTCTTGATGGGTGTGTCAGCCATGTTTACATCCCTATAGCACAGATCAAAATCACTGCCGTAAATATAAAAAGACTATGCGGTGTCCGCTGTAAGAAGTCCGTGATGAGAGAGAACACTGTGAGGTATCGCCCTCTCTCTCGCACACCCGCTTTGAGGAGGGAAGGTGCGCAATGACTTGTGCGCAGCAGTCTGCAGGTTCAGAGGGGAATCGAGTTCCCCCACTCAAGTCGACGTGCGAGAGAGACACACACACCAAACTTCGTTTTCCCCATCGGACAATCGGTACATAAGACCGCTGAGTCTACTTATATTTCTGTATGTGCTCAAAATGCTTTATGTATGAGTTGGAGCCGAAAGTAGTAGATATTATGGTTAGAGAGATGGTCAGTTGTTCATTGTGTATTGTCACCTCCCCTCCCAACTCTTGTCCCGGTATTTAAAGGTTCCATCGACCTTCAAAGCTATAACACAAAGTCAAGTGTTTTATATTTATTCACTTCACCATACCGTGCATTTAAAGAGTTATCTTCGAATGTGATAGTTTTACTAAATATTAATACTAGTATTTTTAATATTAAGCATAGTATATGAATCCTTACGTACGAGTACAAAAAAGAAGTATTTAGACCCTATTTATGAATGTATGTGACGCCGCTGGTTTCAACAATACCACTGGGTTATTGTTAGTGTTAACGTAAAAAGACTTTACTGCATATTAGGTATGTCTTATATTTTATATAGCTCATATTCGTTTCCAAGAACAACAAAAAATTCCTCTCTATGAATGCTCCATGACCATGAATTAAATTTACTTGTTCATCTGTTTGAAACATTTTTAAGTGCTCATATAAAAATCCTATTCGCCAAATATTTATTTTTAGGATTATCGAAATGGAGATATAACCAAAACGTGGAACACGAGATTTTCGACATTAAGTATCCAAATAATTGGAGACAGTTGACAAATGGTTCGTTTTCTCGGGAGATGTAACTTGAATGAGTAACACCGAAGACATGGAGTTTATCTTCGTCCAGTACACAAATTAACTCAAAACATGAGTGCGTCGCGCCACAACGTTTTGATATATGCGCTGCAATATTCTTTTATGAAGTTGACATAGTGCTCTTGCAGCAGATTGCGAGAGGATAATCTTGTTGAGTGGTGACCTAGCGTCTGTATTGTCCTATCGTGACAAGGTTCAACCGCCATCTTCATGTCGTTCTCTTTCTCTGCTCGTGTAACCCACGTGCACGGAGGTTGTCACCTTTGCTGTACTCTTTAACACGTCCACTCGTTCGGACAGCTCTGATAATATTACGACGCTATTATTATAGGAACACTCCGAAGGGTGTTCCTATAGCAGAATTAACTCGTGTCCTGCAATAAATAAAAGTACTCTATTCAATACGTTCATAATATTTTGGTAACCCGCGTCGCCGAAATTAAAGACAAGTGCGTCCGGGTCTATGCGATATTGATGCATTTTGTTTATTTTTTGTTAACTCTTCAAAATTCATTATGTTTTAAATCTGTAATTCTAAACAAAAGATGGCCTCTACATTACTAGTGATCTGTGTAGGTGATCTGGAAGCGTAAGTCGTATGACCCTGGGCCAAAGGTAGGGAATCGAAGACCTTTTTAACAACACCCGGCGTTATATGTACGTAAAGAGTATTAGTCCGTGCGAGACAGGTATTCAATCTCTGAAAAATTCTCAAATAGATGAAAATGTGTATACACTTTGAAATCATAATTTCGAATGAAAAATCGTAAGTTCCCTACCGAGAGCACGTGGTCGCAAGAATTTTGCAGAAATCAATCATTTGTATCATCCATCCCCATAATCATTTGTATCATCCATCCCCATAATCGACTCGGTGGTTGCTGAGAAAAAGGTTTACGATGAACTTCTATTGCTCTATATTGTTATGGCGTTTCGAAACTCCTGTATCATTCATCTGACTTCTTTCTTCTTGTGTCAGTATAAAATACAGACAACAAACCGAAACCAGCAGAGAAGTAAAAGAAAACACGAACAAGGGGAGGAATTTGTTCACTTCCGTTTCTCGCTAGACTTTTGGTCATCTTCGAGAAAACGCGAGGAACACTGACGCACTTTTTCTCTCTCGCTAATATTTTGGATTTCTCTACGATTTTATGCTATCTTGTTACTCTACTTGCATTGTCTGAACCGAATTGTATTATACATCCCGGGTATAATCTTGACTCAAATTTACATCTAGTTCACTTGGATCATCACCAAGTGTCACATCTCTATGGCATGGAAAGCATTAACTCATTCAACAAGTCTCTGCTTTACATAAACCTTCTGAGCAGTCGATATACAGATGATATACCCGGAAGATTTTGAATGTTTCTGAAACAAGATTTGTTTGTTGTTTTTTTGAGGCAATTTAAAAAGGAATAGACAAAAAAGTTAGAAAAAAAATTCATGACATTTCTAATCTATCAATTCCGAGCGACTGATGGTTGCCTCAATCTTCTACAAAGTATTCCCTGATTGTAAAAGCTTCCTGCAGGAGATTTTTCTCTATTTGGTTCCTGATCATATTGTATTTATTATTACTCATTATAAACTATGTTCGATAGACATTTATTGAGGATTTTCTGCTGAAATACAAATCTGTACGGGATGATGTACAGCCGCAAATTCTCGTAGGTTGAATGTAAAAATTATTATTTTCTCATGTCTTGTTTTCACGACTAGTAATATCGGTGAATTTCATAAATGCGTCCGTTAATCCGCGAGATATCGATTACATTAATGCACAAAAGTTATGGGTGATTTTGCATTTTCCGGCACAAAGTTCCGGTTCATTGTAAAACTACGTGTTTTCATGTTTTTGGCGTAGGTCTGAGGTTTCGTTTTGACTTACGGCATTAAAACCTTTTTTTTTTTTTTTTTTGCTTTATCACCACAATAATGTCGCCTGTGGCATCCAACGAATAAAGATTATCCTTCGTAAAAAGATCGGGGACAAAAACGTGTCTGTTGTGTCAGTTCTATGTTCTATCGAAAAACAATTTCATCAAGTCTACCCTTAGCTCTAAAGAAAGAAGAAAGGAAGTTTACAGAGGATAGGTAGTGAGTTTGTCGTAAAGATCAATTGAGTTCGGACGCGAGCGTAAAGCGACAGAGTAAGTGAGAGTGAGGCAGCGCATATCCTGGTTGACCTGGAGCGCCGTCGGTGTGCGACTACGAGGAAATCTACCCCTTTCCTCTCCCTTGGTGACCACCCCCTCACCACCACCCCCACTCGGCACCTACCTCTTTCATTTTATGACGTCCCTCGTCACGAAACCCAAAGCACACCCCGTTCATTTTTCGACGAATTTTCTCCGCAGCGATGCCGCAACGGTCGTCAACTTGCGCGAAAACATCACAGTTGCGATTGAGTTTTGAAATGGGATTTTGGGGAGAGAGGGAACCACATTGCGATAAAAGTGATCCTTCACATTTCCTGTTTGCGTGGATTCGCAACTACGGAGAATGGAGATATTGTTTTCTGTGTTTGAAGGGAACGGTAGTTTAGTCTATTCCAATGTCGTATAGAGTACTTTCCTTAACAAAAATATTTAATTCACTTTAGAATTAATCTTTCTTTTCACAATCCAGGTTTAATTTCGAATGTAATGGTTGATGTTATATTAGAACGAGGTTGTGAAGCACTCCAAATTGGATTTAAGAGAAAAAATATTTATTTTACTTCAAGAATTGACTTTTATGTTTAAGATCAAATTATTTTTGCAGCTAAATTCTCTTAATTAGTATTTTATTATTTTCGTATTGGAACTGTGAAGATGTTTGTTCCTTTTCATTACTGTTTATTCTCCAATTCCGCCAATTTAAGGAGACAAGTCTCTGTGCGTGAGCCATATTTTGGTTCAAAACCGTGGAGAGGTATAGAAATCGTGGCGCTTAAAAAGCAAGAGTATTGAAAAATCATTAAAATCGCATCTTCTTCACTAACAAATCTATAGTCATTTTACGGTTGCCCTGAAACACAATTACATGTATACGAATTCTTAGAGATTACTTGNATTTTACGGTTGCCCTGAAACACAATTACATGTATACGAATTCTTAGAGATTACTTGTAGTAACGTTAGAGCAAAAATATGAGAAAGTGTAGATGTCAGATAATATTACGAAATGTAATATTTGTAGCATTTCCTTGCATGCGTCGTAGAGCAAAGGTTTAGTTCTAGTGGTTCGGGTAGGATTCAGTAACTTTCCAACTTGTGTTTCCCCGATACGAGTTATCTACCAATCTTCGTGAGAAATTCTAAATACTGTTTGACAACTTTCATCAAGCAGAGTTGCATCCTTTAAAATATAACGTAAAATCCTTAACAAATCAGAGTTTGTCCTTCAATGAAGACATACAAGCTAGATATGCAACACATTTCAGCATTGACCGATTTCTCGCTGATATATTATTATATATGAAATGAAAGACAAGATTTTTGAAGATTTATGACACAGTTCATACTTTTAAAATTAATAATACTACAGTTATTTCTTTGATTAGAACCTTTTTTTTTAAATATTGGAATTGATGGGATGGTCCCTTGCTTGCTTCCGGAGAGTAAATTAGTTTATTGTCCTCCACGTGGTCATGCGCTGTTTGTACTGCTTTTTTGACAATACATTTATTTATTTAAGAAGAATTTGGTTTTAATCAAAGTAAATAAATAATAAATTTTTTTATGTCCCCACAAAAATAATTTGTGCGAAGTTAAACAAAACCGGCCTCGTTAACAAGATAAAAGCCAGAATAGGCAAGACTTAATTTTTATTCATTTATGAATGTAAGCTAGAAATTATGGACTTATATGTAATATTGCAACTGCTTGCGTACAGCCAATCAACGAGCTACAATAAAACGTTTTTCTTCTCATAGATCAACGTAATTAAAATATGTAAAAATTTGGTACATCTAGCTTATTGTGCGGGACCATTTTATTCAGTGCGGGACCATTTTATTCAGTGTAAACTTGGATATCTATATTTTCCTTCTGATGGTAGAAGCGGTAGAGTTTAGTAGTAACACCTCGCCCTTACAATTCCGTGTCGCAGCGTATAGTACTTCGACGCATTGTAAACTGTTACGAGTGGTAGACCAATGACTCATTTTGAATATTTAATGGTTAGCGCCCCAAGGAATAGTTTCTGTCTTATCAAAACACAATAAACTCTTGAATAAAGGTGCACCGTTATATTCGGTGAAGGCTTCCGTTAGAACCTCGATCGTAACATACGAAAATACGCAGGCCGCACTGGAGTTTAATAGGTGCTCTCCTTATATTGCCCATTCCTTCCTTTGTACCGTAACATCCGATGGTAACGATCTCATCTTTAGACAGTATCAGAAAACAATTTGTCTTTGCAATGAAATGTTAAAGAAGGAGAAATGTGAAATACGAATGCATTTAATTTCGCAATTACATCATGAGGTGGAGGTGCCGGTTTCGAATCCCGGCCCGACGCAATGTTCACCTAGCTGAAAATAAAACAGCGTTTCCTTCACGGAGGAAAATATTTGTGTTTCTTTGTCCTGTTTTTCGATGACTTCGTCATTATTTTTAATGTGCAACGCAACATTCAAACTCACTTTCTTGTTTTTCTTTTAACACCTGTGACATTCCATTGTAGATAACGTTTTTTGTCTCGTGTCTTGGAAAGTTGCTAGGAAACTTTGGTGTTGACAAGTTGATCGATTTTATAATTCTGGAGAAGTGCATTTCTGTGTTTCTGTTCGTTTGCCTCGTCGCTCCAAGTTCTCCCATTGCTTCTTTTCAATCTCGAAAACAACGTCTAGACAAGAAATATGTTTTAGAGTTCTCTGTTGTTTGGGCGTGAAGTATTTTCCGGGAAAGTAATGTATTTGCATATATTATTTTCATTTTCGAGTAAACAGTATTGTATTATAACATGTATTAAAATATCATAATATTATTCTCAAAACTTGATTTCAACCTGTTTTCCTTGAATCGAAAAATATTGCATTTAAGAAGTCCGGATAACTGAACATTGTATCCAAATTCCTATGATCTGTTCCAATCTTCTTATTAACTGTCTTTTGTAGTTGTTTTCATTTTTTCCCTTCCCAGCTGCTTCACACCAGCAGTACACAATTAGTGGTGTGGTGTTAAATGTACATTCTGTGAATGTTATATTCAAATTCAAAAAATTTAATTCACTCCAATGTGAATATTCTTAACACTATAAGCGATTGAACGTTAATATATCAAGAATGATATTTAGCTATCCTTTCATATTTTAATAAGTGAGCTTTTCCAATATTCGAAACTGCGTTTCATTTTCTATAAGATTAATATTTCTTAAACAAATTTTCATATTTTTTTAAAGGAGTCGGTATAAGATATTTTTGAGTCAAAATAAATTTTGCTCTAGTATTTTTTTTTATTTTAATTTCTAGTTAGGAGTGAATTGTTATTCTTTATTCTTCCGTACACCTGACAATTTTGACCTGAATGCAGAAAAGAAATAAGTACTTGGGTGTAGTATGTCTCCAATAATAAGTCATATTATTTACATTCACGGATACGTGTCTTTTGTGGAGATAACTTTGTCCCTTGACAGCATCTGAAACTACTATTCACTTTTACAACAGCAATCATGAAAGGAAAGAAGTTTCTGTCGAAGTATGATCCGTGTGGATGCAATCGCCCGTTCCAAGAGATAAAGCCGCACCTCCGACCTACGTCGTATAATTCTCCGCCGATGGATTCTTCATGAGGGATAATTCGAGCGTCGCAGAGGTCCGACTTTAATGCTCGACGTCCCGTCGTTTTCTTGTCGACGCTTTGTCGCCGTCGGGTCGTTCGCATCGTCCGTCCGTTCGTCCGCTAAGCGATGTGGTTATGGGCCCATAAGGGAGAGGCGTAAAGTACCATACGCTCTTCCAGAATATAAGCGCTGCGCCACCGCCTGGACGTTCTTTCACTCGACTGTTGTATTGAGGGTGTAGGAAGTTGAGGAGTAAATTTCTGTGCTGTACTCGTACTCAATTCCAGGGCACATCAATCGTCCAATGATGATAACTCTGATATAATTTTATAGCGATAATTGCTGGGAATACGCTACAAACTTCTAGCGATAATTCCTATGTACTGACTTTGTTTATTTTCACTCAAAAACTGTATTTCAGATTTATCTCATTTTTTGTAAACTAAGATAGTATTTAGATTGACTTAAATGTTTCAATGAAATCATTCGTCTTCATTATAAAAAAGATAAAAATGTAGTGCATAATTAATATCTATCTTTTTTTTCTGAACAAAAAACTAGATTTGTTTATGGAAGTTAGNTGTATATGATAGCGTTCACTGTCGAAACGTCGGCCTATTTAATAAATATTTTGCCTAAGCGCAAGAATTTGTTTTTAAACATCATCATAATGACATACAACATCCCGATAATTCGTAGGGAATTTGTATGCGAGTTACGTGGAGCTCCATTGTGTATTCATAAATTTGCAATGTCCTGTTTACATTGTTTAAAACTTGCCTACAACTAGTAGATGGGGGAAAGTAGTATCTGCCATATATCCAGGTAAATTATATATTGTAATTAATAATTAATTCATTACTTTTAATTACAACTTATTCGGAAAACTATTAAAAGGATAGGATCATAAACAAATTTCGCACCCGAGTAGGTAGGGTTTTGAAGGGACGGAGCTGTAGGACGAAAGAGAAAGTGGAGTGGGAAGACTGGTTCGTTGGGTGCACATGCCCACGGGTTTCTTTCGAATAGGTTAATAAAAATATCTGGAGTATGAACATCTTACGCAGTTAGTTCGTGTGTAGCGCAGGCTAGAGAAAATGAAATTGAATAGTTGTGAGAGATGATTAATCAGATACGATAGTGACATGGACTTTGAAAAGTCAAATGGAAAGTTACTATAGAAATTCGGGAGAATGGTTAGGGTTAATTTCGAGACAGAGTCCAGAACCACGGGTGAGTCGTATGAAAGAAAATAGTGAGGGCGAAGGGGTCTATTAGGGAGAATGTTGGTTGACGTAGGACATGGTGGTAAACAAGTAGGTCTGGCTGTCGAGCAAAGAAGCTCAGGGGTTCGCAATGAAAAATGATTGACTACAAACAGGGGTACTGAGGGGACAGACAAAACATCTGCGAAAAAAGGAGATCTAGGGTTTTAGGAGGAAGGGAAGTGGCAATGACAAAGGGACAGTACCAATGAAATGAAATGTCACTGACTAGGACAAAGAGAGACAAGGGCGACTGTCTTGTATTAAATATTACTCAGCGAAAAGATGAGGGCCACGAGACTGCGTTGTGGCAGGGGTTCTAATGGAAAAACACTAAGTAGTGTGAAAATCAAGTGTTGCTAACTCGTGTAAAACGAATAAACGTCATTCTAGATTAGCCAACCAAATATACTCCACGTGGAGTGTTAAAAGTAAACTTTTGGCCAAAGTAAACCATGATGTCAAGAAGGGCATGGCCTTCTCGCGAAGTTTTTGGGCTTTAGTGGATAGGCTTATTTAATGTAGGAAACAGAGTCGTTCAAAAAGATGACATCACGGTAGTAGAGATAGAGAGGACAGCGATATTGAGAGAGCATTAGCAGCATTTTATCTTAGAGCATCAGTTTCAACTTAGTGCATATTTTTCGAGACAGTGTTAGATATTCAGAATTTATTCTGACTTAGAGCAATATTCATGCCTTAGGGCATTATTGATTATTCAGTGATTTTTCTTCTTCATCATTAACTGAGTTAAATGATGAACATGTTTCTCTCGAGATGATTCGATGATCATAAGTAGACCGATTTTATTTCAAGCGTCAACGACTTTCGACATAAAGTATTCGGTTCGTGAGACTTTGCTCTTTCGAGAAAAGTAAATGGCTTTAACTTTAATTAACGCCATTAACTAGTCATCAAGTTGAGCTGGAAGCACCTTCAATGGTTTATCGTGATGCTACGCTGAGGGCGACTGGTTCGGGTAGCAGCGAAGGTGTTGGGACCGGCGAAGCGGAGAGGTGAATGGTCTGGTAGTATTCGTTGTCTTTCATCCATAAGGAACTCGCCACGTCCACGTCGTTTAGACAATTGGTGGTCTAGCTTCAAGTACAAATCTTAAGGTAATTAGCATGACTGGCTGCGCCCAGTGCAACTGCTATAGCGTCAAGTGGAAGTGAACTGACTTGTGCGTGTGCAACGATGCCAAAAACTCTTGTGGCGCTTGTCAATATTTAATGAACTCTAATCATCAAGGACAATCAGTATTGCTGATGATGTATATTTGTAATGTAATCATGTTTAAATTGAATTCAGACTGGAGCTGCTAATTAACCAGCATCATTTAGTAAAACCAAGTGTTATGGTTTATAATGTATGTGATTTTTGGGGGAATATAATGGGAAATATGTGCATGAGTAGCTTAGGGTATAATTTGATGTACTTTATGTGTTGAACAATTAAACCAATTTTATCGAAGTTACGTTTTTCTTTAAGCAAGAAAATATATGTGTATTTCACGATAATTAAATGGGCTGAATCCCGCCCTTTCAAATTTTAATCCACGACAAGTGGAGAGTATCCTGACAAGTAACGGAGTGGGCAAGGTAAGTCGAGATTACCATACCACCCACCTTTCTTATTAGTTCTGTTAGAATCGGTTTTCCCAACTTGAGGCTAGATTACCTTGACACCCACTTTTAAAATGTATTTTTGACGAATGTATCTTCTTAAAGTATTCAGATGAAATAAAAATATTTTAAATTTCTTATTTTCTAATTGGTTGAAAGAACGAAAGGATTTCATTTTAAAAAGTAACCAACATTTGCCTCGGAACATTGATCTTAAAACGTATTTATTTTAATCTTGAGTGAACATTTGCATACATGTGTGTCTGAAGGACAGTTTTACCTTCAATATCAAACTCTTTAAAATTAAATTATACATCTCTTTTCATTGAAACTATTAACAGATGAACATAAGTATGGGATATTTGAGCCTGCATTAGATAAATGGCCTAATTATATGTATTGACTCTATTGAGTCAAATAAAGAATCAAGTACTAAACACTCCTTTTATAACTTTGTTCTCTTTGGTAAGTTCTCATTTTGTACAGTGATGCGTGGATTTTGGTTGATAACGTAAATACAAGCGGAAAAATCTAGTCATTCCAAAACATGTTTAAAAAAATAATTTTTGTTTTATTGCTTAAAAACAAGCAATTAGTAAAAATTAATAAAAAACTAAAGAAAAGAATAAATGAACACAACAATACCCTAAAGAGCCTTTCATGAGGGTCTTAAAGTGTGAAGGCATTATTTGGGGTCACCTGTTTTTTTTAGTATTTTGGATTTAGTACAAAAAAGTTATTTCTGCCGCCTCTTTGATATTTGCCTAAAGTGGAACAAGACATTGTTATTAAACAAGGTAGCGAACATTGATGACACAAAATTACCAGTGGACATTCCTACAATATTTGAGGCTACCGCCGAGAGTTAGTGGAGACAATATTTCTGCTGAAAAATCAACGAAAACCGAAACCTTTGATAACCGAAGTCTACAAATTTGGGGTTTAAAAAATACTAAAGGGATGTATCTTGAGAAAAATACTTTCTATGGCCGCACGTACCGTCATCTGTACATTATATGATTCTGGGTTAATGTTAAACAAGACCTACTCAAGTTGTTTTAAACGAAAAAAAAATTTAATACGTACCGTTTGTACAGTAAATGTGTATTTACTAATTCTATGATGAAACATTATTTTCAGGATGGAAGCAAACACTTTATAACATATAAAGAAAAGAAATGGTTGATCGTAACCACTCAAATGTGACTATAAATCTCACATTAACTACTTTCGTAACAGCCGAACGAAAAGAGTCGAGATACTAACAGAAAGTGAAAGGAGAAAAGAAAAAGATACACCGTACAAAAAAACATGAATTGTAAGATATTTTGTCAAAAAGTGTAAAGTCACGGCAAATGTTTTCAAGTAATATTAAATCATTATAAAGAAAAAATTGGAGCTCGAATGACAATATTGTGTGAATGAGGTGTAGCTTTTGTTATTAAGAAATTCCAGATCAAACAGTAATACTGTATTTGGAGTGTTTGCATGAACCAAATGCTTCTTTTAGTTCAAAATATCTCATATTGTCTCTCCTGAGGCAGACCTTTGAGATTCTACGACGGCAACTCGATCCATCACAACATTGAGTCACTAACATAAAACATACATAAATCCTACATAGAGTGAATAAAGGATGCTTCTAGACTCATGAGGACTACACTAAAAGAGTGGTTTTGAAATATACAGAAATAATTTTTCTCCTTCCTCTTAGAAGTTTATTTTTTGTTAGAATTTTACCTCTAGCAATTCATATATCATGTGAATGCCATCATACACAGTTCCTCGAAATCCATCATTTGAAACAGGGGCTAAACTCAACCCGGGTTTCACATCACCAAGTTCTTGAAGGGAATGTTGGATATTACTCGTGTTTTCAGAGTGATAGTTTTCATTTCCAAAGTTGAAAGTAGAGCGATTTTCCACGCTCTGTGCCGTCAAACATCTTCTCGACATGTCTAGAGGCGTGCGTGCCGGTGCTGCAACTTCCTTTGGGGAAATCCCCAGCGCGCCACCCCGGATGCGTCACTTCCGCTCCTCGCTGGAGGCTCCCACGTTCGCACACGCAACCCCCTCCGTCTCCCACCATCAGCCCTTCGCATGACAAATCACTCGAAAAAAAAAAGCGGAAACAAGCGATTCATTTCGAAGATGAAACTCACCCTAGTGTTTATGGATCATTTGAATGTTTCCATCAAAATATTGGAATTGACTGGAACATTGAGATTCATGCTAATATTTGTAGCATACAATACATTTGACATTTCTATCAAATGCTATTTTCGTCCTACCAAAAACATTTCACCTTTGGGTGTAATGAAAATAACTTTAGTCTACAAACCTTACACAACCATACAGCACAAAATCAGAAAATAAATAAATTTACTCAACTCTAAGTATCAGCAAAATTATAGATTTTACTCTAAAATTCGTACGTTTTCTTTTCCACACTTTTCTATTTCACTTGTTTGTTAATAACAAGACCTGATCTTTTCGATTTTTTATGCTCTTGTCTAACAACACATTGACGAGATAATCTGAGATGGTAATAGAAATACATGCGCTCTTCTCTAAATGGACATTCGTCGATGTGATAATATGAGAAATTGTAGATAATACAAGGAAATTTTGTCTCCTTTCTGCTCAACTTCATCCAATCCGCAAATCATGAGTGCTTTGCGGGTTGCATATTTCTGTTCCTTAATATTCGAGCATGATTATCTGCCAGTAAACTCCCATATAAACCAGTGTACACACAGAATGATGTGCAGGACAAGATCATGACGAATCCTTGACTTCCCGGGGCCTTCACTGTCAATTGCTGAGCGGTTAGAACCCCCCTCTGTCGATCTGGGTCGGTTTTCCTTCACCGTCTCCAGACAAATGTCAGTGTATTACCCCGCAACCTAACATGTCTCCTGCTCGATTTAGATGGAAGAGCAGGTCTATAATAACCTGAATCTCGCCACATCATATAAAATTAAATACATAAATATTTTGCGTTGCTTTGTTGTTGATAGAGTGAATATGATTGCAGGTTCATGATGGTCTTCACGTGCCTGGCACTCAGCGTCTTCTCCACCATCGACGAGTACGAGAAGATGGCGAGCTTCATCCTCTTCTACATGGAGATGGTGGTCGTCATCTGGTTCACCATCGAGTTCTTCCTCAGGTGAGTTTACCCACAGTGCACTGAATTGAGACGAAAATCAGACCCTCAGAGGAAATAAATCAGTTTTGCCATTTCCAAATATTTGTAGATAGAAATATTATTTACAATTATTAACACTTACTAATTATTTTCCGGGGACATGTACCCTTAAATATCACCCTCAATGTTTGAATTCCGGTACACAAACGGTTTATAACCGTTTTGTCGCGAACCGGTAAATTGTTTTGTTTCTTTTGCTTTTGCGAATGTACCTTTTTTTTCGGTTGGTGATGTGTGTGTTGTGCTGTATGCTTTCCAATGAGTGGATAGTTTTCAAAATCACAGTTAACCAATCACTTTTCAATGAAGGGACGTTTGTATTCGTGACGAAAACACCAATTCTGAATGCGAATGAAATAACTCGACCCCTTGCCTGTTTTATCTATGAAATATCTTAAAACGAAATTCGAACTAGAAGCTACCACCTCATCTTAGTGAGTTGGCGTGAGGAAAGAGTGTTTGCGACGCGACCACCCGGTGCATCCTCGATTCTATATATCCTTGATTTGTATATAATTAACTCAATTTTTATTCGTTAATGTTTAATTTTTTCTCATTTGTTTTGTTGGAACTAAGAAGAAAAATAACAGACAATAAAGTACTAATGAAAAAGTATAAACCCCTGAAATGATGTGAATAATGTAATAAATAAATCTCTGTGCTGAGAGCACTCGTTCCCGGATTTCGCGTACTTACGTGCCTTGATGCAATATTAACGTGCTCGTGGCGGAAAGGTAGCATCGTCAGTTAACTTCTGATTTAGTCCGCAGTTTTAGCGATACTTGATAGTGGACCGTTTACGAGCAAGGTGTCGTGTTCCTTTACTTCAAAGGTGTTTTCTGTTTGTTTCCACTTTTATATTGAACGTTGAGATTAATGAGAAAATAGTCAGTGCTTTGCTTGACTAGGTAACAAGATTTTCATGTTTTAAATGCCCTACACGTGGTCATACGCAGTTTGTACTGATTATTTGACAATAAATTTATTTATATATTTGTTTATTTGCTTATTTCTTCATTAAGTCATATTCTCATCCATAATTACCTCGGGAGACTTTTATTTCAAGAATATTAATGCGATGATCTTCTTTGGTACGAAATTATGTATCATGTGACAAAGAAACAATCTCAGGGAACATTCTCCACAAATAAAGATTTGGTTGTGTAATGCCCTCCATGCAAAGTTTAAGTCTCTTTTTCACATACACGAAGTTTAGGTATGTTGATAAGATTTTGTACATTGTCGCATGAAGTGATATCTCTCATAATATTTAAACATTTTGAGCTTAGAAAACCATAGGATGTAGAAAAAACTCATACATTTCTTTGTTGTTTTTCAAACTTTTTTTGTTTTTTAGATACAAGGAATCATTTTTAAGCCCATTATGATATTCAAAAAATTATTCTGTTTTTTTTTCAAAACGAGCTCGAATAACGTTCTTTGTATAAATCTTATTACTCCTCCCTTCTAGTTAGAAACTAAAATAAATATATTCCATAAATACATTTGTCTTATATTTGGAATGTACCGTTTACTAAACAAAGTTTGTAAAACAGTTTTTAATTCTTCTGTCAAAGACCAACTCAAGAAGGAGCGCTGTAATAAATAAGGAAAAATTAAATTAATGAGTAAGTTGGGACACATTCGAAAGATAATTTTGAGTCCATTTTGAATGTTGAATACGTGCTCAGAAACATACATGTACAGTTTGCTCGGATGAAAAATCATTTATAAAAAGTTCCTAAAATACTTTGTAACAAAATCATATTAATTAGCGCTCACATTTATGAAACTTATTCTTCCAAGATGCAATTCTTTATCGTTTTAATTAATCCATTTTTATTTGATTTTTTTACATAAGTATCCTCTTGACTGGTACAATAGTATGTCTCATGTATGAGTAGCTATTTGATATTTACTTTTTATATTTCACACGATGCATTTTGTGCTTCAATACGGCATACATTTTATGCTTCCAAGGTGCTATGATGTTTGTATTGCTGTTTTGGCTTCACACGATGCATTCAATGCGCGTGTATTGACTGATCGAGAAAATAGACCTGGTTATTGCGGAGAGTATTCATCGCAGATATTTAGCAGTGAGCGCTGATATGTTAACTAAAAGAGTAATACAAATAAATGTAGATTGTAAAGTCGTTTGGTGTTGTTATATTGCGGCAAATAGTGGAGTATGTCCAGTACGATGTTTGATGAGCTTCCATAGAACCTAAAATGTGGTATAAAATATATTTCTGATATTTTTGTTTAATTTATTTCATTAATTATGTTATGCTACATGAAAATGGGATACGAGACCGCTTCAGTTTAGCGCGCTGATACCCAACTAACTACGCCATCTCGTTCGCCTTTATGTCCACTCTACCACTGTCATTCAACTTGCGGTACGCAAGAACCATTGATTAGAGATACTATCCTCTATGAGGCGACTCCCTTTTGGAGCACTTAATTGTGGGTCGATATTTTCTAATTCGGGAGTTCACAAAATTTCATTTATTTGATAAATGTTTCACTTATCGATTACTTCTCTTCTTCAATAAATGTTTGTATAATTCTTGCTCTAACCTTAAAGTCACTCGTTTGCATCACTCAAAATGATATATTTTGTCAAAGCAAATAATGTATTGCAACTTAAGATATGATTCAGTTTTGCAATTGATTATAAATTAAATATATTAACTGATGCACTTTGTTGCAAATTTTCCGTTGCTGATGTGACTTGAACTTCGATTAACTTTGATAACATTAATTTGGTGCTCTTGATTACATTAATTATTTCTTATTAATTAGGAAACCAAAAATACTGTTGTGCTGGCTCTCCATAGTCATTGTAACATCCAAAATTATTTCTTTCACATAAATAGTTTTTACGAGTATTTACTTATGCGGTAATAAAAAAATAATTAATCAGTGCTATAATAGTCCATTTTCAAACGGTATACATTTAGTTCTTACAGTCACGGGGCGATACGCCAGGTTTCTATTGATCGACACTCTTAACATGGCATACAAAACTACCGAACTACAATATGCGCTGTTTCCCAAATCTTTTACGCCAGAATGCCGCGTAGAAAGCATGACATCATTTTCTGTCCTTCGCGACTGTACTGCAGACTCCACAGTGCAATACTGGAGCACAAAAAGTATCATGTGAAGCAAGCTTTATTAGTAAGTTTTACCTCTGTACTGCACTTTACGTGTAGGGTTTACAGCTTTCAATATAAGCGAATGTAATTTTATTTTGGAAGGAAGAATCAAACTCAGTATTTTTTATTTTCTAAATTTTTACTTTCGAGATTTCGACAATTCATAGCTATAGAACGCTGTGTTAAACTCTGAATTAAATGTGTTGGTTGACTCAATGTTTAGGAACAAAAATTCCGAAGTTAATCTAGAAATAATATTGCTGAATATTTTGAAACACATTTTTGACCTCTTTCATTGAAGAATTATCTCGTGTCGTAGATAACGTGCGTTGAACGTCTCATTGTGAGTATTTGAGCTTATTATTCAAAATTTCTCCAGTTTCAATAATTCTGATCATCCCTTTTTAACGTGGTAGCGCTTTTCCAACCATGAATGACATCAAGTTTCCTGAGCTAAAACGATCCAAACAAAAAATCTCTTTCCGCGTGTTTTAGTTGTTGAGAACAGAACCTGACACGTCTTTATATAAACTTCGCGATTTCTGTTTTATAAACATTTTGCTTTAACAAATGGATTAAATGATTGAAATGTTTCAATGTTTTTTAAGTTTTTTTATTTGTATTTACAGTACTATTGTACTCTCAGGACATCGCCGACATGTAGATCGTGAGCTAATTTACTTTTCCCACTCTTTCTTCTATTTAACTCTTTAAGACTTTTTACATAAATCTAGTACGAGTATCATTTTGCACTGTGAGAATAATTATGTTTTAATTGCAACCTCGCACAGCTCGAGGAGAATTATATTATTCTATGATTTTCTTTCATTTTTTGAGAGACATTAGCGACAGAATGTTGTGCTTTTCAGGCTCTGGTCCTCCGGCTGCCGCTCTAGGTACCAAGGAGGAATCGGACGCCTGAAATTCCTCCGGAGGCCTTTCTGTATCATCGGTGAGTACGAATCGGCATCAAAGTATCACGGAAGTTTTTCTTCAGTATTTAAGAGTAATATTGCGTTATAATAATATGCTTCAAATATAGTTTTGTGTTTAAATTATCAGATAATAAGTTTGAATATTCGTATTATTTCATTTGAATAATCGAAACATAAAATAATAGTTATATTTTTTATCAAATCTTCTGTATTTATCAGTAAACTAAGTTGATTACCTTGCTTTTTTCTCTTTTGTTTTAAATATCTGAGTGTTTTAATGAATAAAAACTTTCAGAAGTACAAATAAGCAAACACGATAAAAATATTATTTATCTGAAATATATAACAGAGTCAATCGCTTTATATCTTCAGCTGTCATTACTTGTTTTATTAAGAAAATGATCAATGAAGCTGGTAAACTCTGTAAACGCGGAACCTGAACTCACAATAAACTCGCAACGGATGACCGCGATTGCTGTATTCACGTTTCCATCGCACCATTTGTTTGGCTCAAACATAATCTACTTGTGATAGTGATCAACTTACTAAACCAGAGTTAAATCGTATTATTGTTTTCATTATGAGTTGCAATACTCCACGAACCGAAAGCACCACACAGTGGAAACTCCCTAGTTCGAACTTCGATACTTTGAAAAAGGGTATATAATTCGTTTCTAATGAGGATTCTAATAAGGAAATATGATAGTTATCAAGTGTCACCTCGTTCGTATTTGGACGACAAAAACTTCTGTAACTTGAAACAAAAACTTACTTTTCATCTGCATTGGAAGATTCAACATGTTAACTTGTATAGTCCGATACAACTTGCGCGTTAATACCTTTACATTTTTTTATTATCATTTATACAGAATTAAAGAAAAAAGTACTGTGATTTATTCTTTATTTTTATAATTTTCTCACTAAATTCAAAAACTCGGTCTTTGATAGCGTATGTTTTCTTATTTTGTTTTTGTTTCTATACTTTATATCAGCACTTCAGTTTCTGTGCAGTGTGGTTCTAAAATACTTAGTACATTGTGAGATTCCACAATATCTTTATTCTCTAAAATGGCAATGTGTTTAATTCATTTATCGCTCTTTCTTTTACTGAAATTCCTTTTTTATCAATATTTGATCTTATGAAATGCCAAATTTCTCATTGTTACAGGACAATGATGTTTATCGTATTTCTGTATGGTGAAATCTTTCTCCATTTATAAGCGCTATTTTACGTATATTATAAAATATGTTGATTATACTAACTGTTTAACACAAAGCACAAAAACTCTGCCGGAGAACAATCAGCCTGAAGACATCAGCTGCAAACAGGATCCTAAGAACAACGTTTTCACAAGTGTGATTGCAAAGAAGATCACTTCAATAAAAAATACACCTATTGTTGAAGCAGAATTAATCTCATTGGAGCTTATAAAAAATAAGATTTCATTGTCGTGAAGAATTTCAATTGCCTCGCGAATAATAAGTTCAATCAAGAAATAATTCACACTATTTATAATGTGAATGTTAAATAAATGTTTCAATATGAAAAAACGAGCATAAAACAAATTTTATAAGATACAATACGTATTTTTTAGTCTTCTCCTCGTTGCTCGTAAAATAGCAGCACTAAAAATATACAATAAAAAAGAAACAAATGAAATACCATCTTATTCGACTGTCAAGGTCGAGCTACCGCCGCGCTCTCTGACGCAGGAATTCTGAAATATTTCCTTCGAAAGCTAATAATCTTGAGGCCGGTCACTGGCGCGCCCTGGTGGCGTAAGTTTAAACTATCCTTTTGCGAGGGAATAATACCTTGGATAATTTCGCTGTTTTCACCACGGCTCCTAGCCGATTACTGAAAAATATGCTGTATCTTCAAGGCGGAAATGTCAATTTTGCAGAACTGCGCCGGCGCAACACGCCCTGGTTAGCAAGGGTTGGCTGAGCGTCTCAGGTGTACTTAATCTGTTACCTGTACGATCATTTCGAAACTAACATAACGGCATACCCTTTACAAAGGGTGGGAGGAGTTAAATAAGTTATCTGTCCATGGTTCGCAATGAAAACTCGACTATTCAAATCCATTTCATATTACTTGCTATTGCGCACCTGTTTAATACCAGCGCATTAATTTTATATTTGATTTTCTCATTTACGCGAACGTAAACTAACTTTGAAGTGAGCTGTAATCCTGACTGTATAAATTTGATTATCTCTAACTATCAAATATATATGCTATGATTTTACTGTTGCGATACAAAGGGTATCACTGATATGGTATAATTTTTTGTGGAGACCGGCAATTCTCATCGCGAAAGCGTTATTTCTGAAATATAAAAAAATATATTATATTTTTGTAAGTGTGCAAAATGAAATTGATCTTAAACAACTACTGGTACCTGTTGTCATTTTAAACGTACTTCGTTTGCTATGTTTTGTGAGAATCGTATTGAAAAGTTGGGAGTCATTGAAGGTAATAATAATCATGTTTAGACGATATGTATTTTAGAGTAATTATTTTCGGAACGCCTTTCTCGCTGGTAGAATGTTAGAATGAAGGGAGAATCAAAGTTTAAAGTAATTTAAAAGATTTTATATTCAATTTCAAAGTATGTTTAATTATTATGAAGAAAATTCAATCTCTTCAGGTTTTTCCATTCTCTATCGGGAAAGCTCCGAAGTATTTATCATTATTACAAGGGCAATGTAGATATTGTACAGAACCTAATGTAGAGAATGTAGATAGTATCAAAACAATGATATCTAAGCCTGTAATAAATCTATAAAAAATGTCTGTATCATAAAACATGATGTATGATATCATTTTCTATCCATGTTAATGTGCTTGATAGTTTGTTTGAAATAGTGGTTTCAAGGGGCAAATTTATATTTACCTCTTAATCATTGTAACTTTTGTATATTTCGCCATATCTGTCATTTTTCAAACAATAAAATTGCTTACAATTCCCTCCATTATTGAATATGATTTCAATTTTTTTCAAGTGTTACGATGTGGGATATTTACAACTTTACAAGTTAATTATATTATGAAGTACTTCAAACGATCAGGAGACATCTAATGCTTGTTGCAATGCTATAGCGGTCAATTTTTTAAATCAACATAAAAATGGCGAAATACTAACCAAGAAAATGAAGAAATACGTTTGATAATACATTCACCGAGAATGTAAGCAATGCTAATTTAATACTATTCTCATAATTCAAAAAGTAATCCAACTAATATTCGATTAGAAGGCTTCCTTATAAATCTCATTCAGTTTTTCCTCCAACCATATTGTTTCTTCCTGCTAAAAGTTTTGTGGTTACTCGTGTCCAAAATTCAAATTTAATTTTTTATACACTGATCTCCGCTTCGTTCAAGTCATAATTTTTTTATTATGACATCACTTACAGAGTATACATACATATTACAATCTTAAACTCAGAAGTTTAAATAAGTAATAATTATAAAACATGTAATAAGTAACGTGTTAATACTTGAATCATTATTCAAGATCTAAATATTATATACATAATATAGTTCGTACGGTCAATGCTAATTAAAAATACAATTCTAAAAACGAGAAAGTTTTTTTCATATTATTTTTTACATATTTACACACACAAAAGGAAAAATTGATATTAAATTTTCAAAGTTGACGATACTATTAACTCATTGAATTGTCCTCATAATATCAATTCCTGGGGTTTTGTGAGCTTAAGGCGTCTTAAGACGAACCCTGTGTCCAGAAACTGTACAGCTTCGGTGTTCACAAATTGGGATAATCTCTTCTCGTGACGTATTGCGATGTCCTTAATGAATTTACCTAATCGAACCTTATTTCCAGGTCATCATGCAGAACGTCATTATGTTGGTACCACTTGGCATTAGTAATCACACGAATAATGTTGTATTGACACCTCTGAATTATCTGGTGATTTGATTGATGGGCACATCCCCAAAGTTGTGCCCCGTACGTCCAGATCGGACAGAGTATCATTTGATAGAACAATCGTTTGTTGTAGATGGGTAATTGTGAGTTACATCCAATTAACCAATACATTTGACGCAATTTAAGCCTTATCTGTTCAGCATTTTTGCGAACACGGTGTTTCCACGTTAGACTTTAATCAAGATGCAAACCCTAAACTTCACGGAATTGCTTAAGTTACGTGCTGACCATTTAAATAAACCTGATATTATTCGTTTACGTGCCTCAAGGAAAATGTTATGCGAGAGGATTTAGCTTGATTTTCCAGTCCTGTGTCCATTTAGTCATTCGATCAAGAGCCAGATGAAGATTGACGGAAGCTTCAGCTTGTATTGCACTTACAGACAATATGGCTGTGTCATCAGCAAAGGTAGCAATTGCTGTTTTACTGTCTGTAGGTATATCAGCCGTAAAGAATAAACAGAGTAACGGCCCGAGGACACTACCTTGAGGTACTCCTGCAAATATTGGATATGCAGCTGATTTATAATCTTCGTGAATTACCCTGAATATTCTATTGGTAATGTATGATTCTAGGAGACGACAGAAGTTTCCTGGTTTCTGCTTTCTTAACTTATACATGATTCAATCTTGCCATACCCTGTCAAAGGCCTGTGCCACATCCAACAAAACTGCGGAACAATACTTCTTTTCTTCGAATGCTTTTTCTATGACCGCAACCACTCAATGTACTTGATATAGGTCTATAAAATGTGACTTTTTTCGCAGGTTTTTTTCTGGTTCTAGAAGCATATTGATCTGAGCTATTTTCCAGCAGTTCGGTACATAATTTTATACGAAAACATGCGTTGAATAAGTAAGTAAGGGGATATATATATATATATATATATATATATATATATATATATATATATAAATATATACCTTTCTTGGATAGCTCTTTTAGAACAATTGAGAAAATTTCATCAATATCGGATTTTATTTACATTTATATCATCGATTTCTTTGGGAACTTCAAGAGGTGTTACATTCTTAATGTGTAGATTTTCTTCATACGTATAAGAAACGTCAACACGACTGGATGTCGTGGGTTTGAAATGTTGTATAAGTGTCTAGGAAAGTGTTCTGCTGTTTCTTGATCTCGACGGATCCATTCTCCTCGTTCATTATTAATAGGAGGATTCGAGTAATTGAACATTTGAGTCTTTGAGTTGCATTCCACAGGGAAAAGTCTGCATCTGGTTCGGCTGAAAGATTTTCTGTGTATTCTTCAAAATGTATCTGTTTTATATTTTTAAATAAACGATTTAATCTGTTACTGATAAGATTTTCAATTTCTACTGATAAGATTGAAAATCTTATCATCCGAATGTCTGGACTGATGACAAATGCGTCTTGCCCTTCTTCTTTCCTTTATCATTCCTCTCACTTCCAAGGGATAACTGGTTAGATGAGTCTGTGAACTTCGGTAACTTGGTGTTGTGAAATTTGCTGCCTCTCGCACGGTATTTTCGAAGCTTTCAACTTGTAGATTTACTTCATCGGGCGTTTTAAGCTTAATTTTTAGGTCAATTTGTTGGTCCAATTCCTCCCTAAATTTATCTCAGTTTGTGAATTTGTTAATGAGAAAGAGCTTTCCAGTTTTCCTTGGTACTGACTTGGTTTTCATTAAAACCAGAATGTGATCTGAAGTAAGACCTTCAATATTTTCTACTTTCAGGTAGTTATTTAAAACACTCTTCGTGATAAAGAAGTCAATCATGTCTGTAATCTTGTTGTAATCCGTTGGCCAGTGCGTTGGTTTTCCTGACGAATGAATGTCACTAGAACATTTATTAATTGCTTTATAAAACTCTCTGACTTTCGTTGCAATCAAGCGGGATCCCCAAGCCGTATGTTTTGCATTGAGGTCACCTCCTATAATAAATTTAGATCCGAGTTTAAGGAATATTTCTTTAAACTGTTCTTGTTTGATTTTGTACCTAGGAGGACAATACACGGCTGGACGTTAAGGGTAATGTTGTTCTGTTCGATTGCAATTACTGTTGTCTGGAGGTATTCTGTCCTGATTTCTTGCTGCAAGATGTAGATCATATTGCTTTTGATGCGGACCCAGCATGAGCTCTTCCACTTGGATGGGTTGTGTGATGTATTATAAACCCTTGTATTTTGAGATTTTCATTGCTTGTAAAACGAGTTTCAGTGTTTAGAACAATATCCATGTTCTGAGTTATAAGTAACGTTTCAAGCTCACTACAACGAAGTTTTAGTGCATTGGTGTTCCGTGTAATAATTATTAAAGGAGTAAATACCATCATTTAGGTAACTTTTGCCGTTTCATTTTTCAAGATAATCTAATCTGGGTTCTATATTAATAATAATCTGAATATTTTGTAATAATCTCCATATATCCTGAATTCATTCTCCATATCCTGAATCCATGGCTCATTTTTACATTTCAGCTTCTCATTTGGATTCTTGAAAATAACTCCTTGCTTGCTTTCTGAAAGCACTCTGACATGTTGCTCAGAATTGTTGCTTGCTACCTCCACGAAAGTTTTATCTGAAGTGACTCTCAGCAGGTGTCAAAGTTTTTTACAGAACTCTCTTCCTCGCGGTTGTTCTCGGTGTGTGTAAAGAGGTTTGCTTAGCTTTGTAAACAGAACATCCCTTCCAGTTGGCTGTGTGATCTCCTTTACATTTGCATGGCTTCTTCTAAGGTTTCTTGCATTCTGGTGTATGATGGTTTTTCCACATTTTACACACCTTTCTTGTCTCGCACAAGTTATGTGCATGTCAAAAATCTTGACATCTCATGCACTGCGGTATCTCTCTTTTAAGTCGAGGAGGTTCGATTTTAATTTTACAATGGAGAATTTCAATAATGTCATAAATTTATTTATTATTAGGCTTAAGAGCTAAATCTACATAAAATAATGGTAAAGCAATTTTGGTTCGTGTTCCATTAACATTCTTCTTAATGGTAATATTTGCTACACGAATGACTTCATGACCCAAACTCTACACTTCTTCCTTAATATCATCTACATTCGTCGTCAGATGAAGTCCTCTTACAACAACTTTGTAAGGTTTTGTTTGTTTACACTGGTAAGTGTAGTAACAGTTAATGTATAGGCTATTATTTTTCTACAATCTTGATTCTCTAAAACGTTTCACAATAGAGCGAAAATCATCGCTATCAATTGTTTTTACTTTATCTTCACCATTTGATATCATTTTAAAGTGTACTTCTTTTTATGCTTTATATGACGGTCTTTTTGAACACTTGAAAATCTTTGATTCGACTCACGAAGATTAGTGGAGGTATATTTCTTCTTTCAATGTTGCCGCTTTGCTCACCTCTCTCTTCCGGTGATACAAACTGTTGTTTACTGGTAGTACCTTCCGGAGAGCATTCCGCCGTTCAAGTCATAAATGAAAATATACGAAGTAGAATTAATAAATAGTTATTTTACTAAAAACATTTTTGTGTATCAATTAAGTGTAAGTACTCTTGTGATGTAGAAACAATTGTACACTTACCATTACGAAGTGAATGTTGCAGTCTTTAGTTATATCTCTTGTTGCGTTGTAAAAGCGTAGAACTTTCTCAAAAATATTACGTGAATTTCCATTCGCAAGTTCTAGATGAAATCTAAAAATGTCTTACGGTCCCTTTTAGGAATTTCCGCACAATGTTAAGAGAACAGTAGGTAGCTCTTACTAGACAAATCAAGACATTATAACAATAGTATCTGAAGTTACCGGCCGAATAGTTTTCTTTAACATCTGACAAAAGAATCTGTGAAACAATTTATTTGACTTGAATCTACCGTCTATTTTAAGTTGAATACCTGTGCATTATATGGGAAAAACACGAAGACTATTATTCTTTTAGTTTTCTTGATCATAGGTAACAAATATACAAACAAAATCTATGTTCATGGTGCTCGGTTGTTTCAGACGTGACAACGATCTTGGCGTCGGTGGTGGTGCTAGGTATGGGATCAGCGGGGCAGGTGTTCGCTGCTTCTGCGCTGCGTGGCCTGCGCTTCTTCCAGATTCTGCGCATGGTGCGTATGGACCGCCGCGGAGGCACCTGGAAGCTACTCGGCTCCGTCGTCTACGCGCACAGACAGGTACTCTTCCTCCTCTCTTTCTTTCTTTCTTTCTTTCTTTCTTTCTTTCTTTCTTTCTTTCTTTCTTTCTCTCCTTTCTATTTCTTCCCCTCTCTTCTCCTCCCTCCCTCCCTCAATCTCTATTTCTTTCTCTTGATTTCATTCCTTATCTCTAATTTATTGTTTGTTCTATTTTTCGATTTGTAAATTTGTCTGGTTGAATATTGAGAACCATATTGTTTATGTTTTATTAGTATGAGCTAATGGTTTACAGTAATCGCTTAATTTTAAGTGAATCTAGAAGAAAGATTCAGCCATAAGTACTCCTTACAATTTATTTTATTTATTGAATTACAACCGTATAATGGAAGATAGTGGTAATCATTATATTCAAGAAAACTGAGTAACAATGTTTGTAAAAGAGTTATGGCAATAAATTTTATTGTTATTTCTTTATAATTTTTGTTGTCTTGTACCATGAGTTAACTTCTGGCTTATGTCTGTGCTAACTCATTTTATAAACAAATGCCCCCCCCCATTACTGACACTACCTGCCTCTTACTCGCCTGATCAAATGTTAACGAATCCACCGTGACCAACGATATCCATTGTTTCCTACATCGAACAAGGTGAATGTGGAAGTTTGACTTGTTTAATAAACTGCATTTAAGTTTCCGTCCGTAAATGTTATTTTAAAGGAATGAAAAGAGAATGACTTGTTGTGGATACGTGATGGATAATTAATCAACTCGATAAACTATAATAAACTATAAATAAAAATGTACTAAATTGGATATTAACTTGAAATTGATTATATTGGTATCGGTATATTATCACAGTACAAAGACTCTTAAGACTAGGATTCTAAACATAGTTCGATTCAATTCAATTGACTGAGCTACAAAAATTATAATATTTATATTTCTTTTGGGGTTGAGGTCCCATCTGTCAATGTTCATGGACATTGGGCTATACATGCCGTGCTCTGGTTTTCCCCCCTAGCGAACTTCCTAGTGTCGTAAAAAGGATCATCGACGTTTTGTGGTTTAAATATGTCAAGTTACCAAATAAAATGTAAACTCTGAGTGAAGCTATTTTGCGCAACTTTCTAATTAAATGATAATTATTGTCCATTATGAACAATTGCACGAATACATTTGTTGATACATTTTTCCCTTCTGGCTTACACTAATTAAATTCTAACGATTCGCTTTAGGAAAGGTAAGCATCGGTCTGTCCAATTTATTTGATCATGTTGAGCGTCATTTCGCAACCAAAGGTTTGTGAATTTATCATAATAACAACCTGGTACAACAAAGTAGTAGCGTGGAATTTCAGTGATCACTCTAGAAAATCCTAAAACTCTTAAACATGGAATTCAATACAATCCTGTTCTTGCTTAGCGTATAATTATTCCAAAATAATAAATATTCACAATGTTTCAATCCAATTAATTTGAGGATACCGTCTGACGTACTTTACATTTATCTCGGCGAAATCAATATTTTCCGAGAAGAACATGAAAATCGCCAAAAGCGCGATTGAGTTAACGAGTTCCCGAAACCCATCTGCGCTCACTCGAAATTACATAATACCTTCACCCACGACGGCAACATTTACACGTGATTATTCTCGGCAACTAGGACACTGACCATGCGTTATAGACTGTGTGTTTACCTAAGTTACTAATCTCGTAATCCATCTCAGAAAACGAAATATACTCACGGTAAAAATAAATATTTATGAATTACATATTATATCTCTATATTTTTCTATTTAAAACAAGTATTGCATTTGTGTGACAACAGTACATTCTTGTACCACAAACTTTATTATGTCTAAACCTGTCATGTCGAATTCACTATATGCCTATCACACTAATTTCAATTAAAATATTTAAAATCTAAAGTGAAAATAGCCCATGAACTAGCATGTCATTGGATTTCTTCTCCACCCCCCCCCTGAACCTACTTATGCTTCTTCCGTCGTGTGTCGTCTTGCATTCTCGTTTTCATCCATTTCACTTCACTGGTAGTACAGACGAAGTGTGCCATTCTTTAGTTATTAGTTTCGTAAACATACTTCAGACACAAAAGAATGAAATAGTATAACAATATGTATTCAAATGAAACAAGACTATTAATAAAAACATTCCAGGATTAGGAATCGAATAGAGTCACAGAAGAAAAATATCGTGAAGAAAGCGATGTATGTCACTGTGACATCGAGAGTTGTCGAAACGCGAGGAACGAAATGGAAACATCCCAAATTCTAAACGAATATTTATATTAATGTCAGAGGTTTCTTATGAAACCTCTTTGTGGAAGTGCAGTTAATGTTTGGATTCTTAAAAATGTAGGAACAAATCAACCCTTGAACGCTAGGTACTGCGTTTCCTTATTTCTTCCCTTCTACGTTTAATAAAACACTTAACGTCCTTAATACTTCCAATGAACTCCGGATTCTCTTTGGGTTTATTTACTTGCTTTAATATTGAAAATCCCGCACCTTGCATCATTGAACAGTTTCCCTCATTTCCAATGTGTGGTGTCCAATCTATAACGTATTCACGAACGTCATAGCTACCGCACTTGGTTTCATCACATTTCGAAATCGCGGTCAGTCCATCAGAATATTTCAGAGGACAAAACTCCGACCTGATCGGGTTATACGCTTATTATATATTTCATTTCCAAGTTTTGCGTGTGGTTCGAAAATAATTTGCTCTTATTTCCATTTTTGTGTCGGACTGTCAATCCAGTCCCTCAGTAATCCCCCCACGCACACTTATAAGAGTTGGTCCTTCTCCTTCACCCTTCCCTTTTTGCAAAGGACCATAGAGGGAAAAACTGGTTCCCCGTTTACAAAATTAACAGCATGGTCACGTAGTCACATAGACAAAAACCAAGACAACTTTTAGTGCAGTCAGTAATGAAAATAATTAAAATATTATATAAAGACTCCTTCCATGTCCAGAAAGTAACCTTTGTGATGATGGAAAATAATATTTAGCTGTGAATGTAGGGAGAGAAAAAACATTTACCTAGTGGAAAGATAATGTCGTACTCCGGCGACAATGTCACATGTAAATAATTCTAAATTTTCAGTTCAAAATCCAAAGAAAACCAGTAATTAATCAAAATTATTAAACTTTGAATCTGTTTACCAGGTACTCATTGATTCTTGGAGAATAATTAGCATGAAAAAAGAATTGTAGTGCTACCTGCAATGTCATAGTGATGGCATAGAATGTGCTTGCACCAGAAGTTCCTCGAGTAAAAATAGATAAGTACTTTGAGTCTTGCTCAGTAGTATATTTTTTTCGGCTTGGGACGATTTTTTTTCAAGTTCACAACTTGTGCGGAGGTAAGGTACTTTATAGAGTTGTGTCGCTTTTCTTTATAAAATGTCATCAACCTTCGCATACAAACCCCAATGAGACACTGTTATTGCTTAGTAAAATGTAAAATCTATGAAGTGGATTAATCACACTTCTCCATTCCAGCGGCAGAATCTACAACTAGACAAATGAAGTTAACCTTGAAGATCCGAATTATGCGCATCTCACTGTTGCATGAACTCAAAATCGCTGGTTTTTTATTTGTGACGTAGCGATCAAATGTGTTCAGGAGCTGATCACGACGCTGTACATCGGTTTCCTGGGGCTGATCTTCGCGTCATTCCTTGTGTACCTGGCGGAGAAGGAGGCCAACCCCACGCACTTCTCCAACTTCGCGGATGCGCTCTGGTGGGGCGTGGTGAGTACTAATTTCACAGGATTCGTACATGTACAACATTTATAGAACAAATCCTTCCTTGAAATAGCATTTAGGTTCAATAGAGGTTTTAATTGAGTAAAGAAAAATAATAGTTTTCAAGGTATACAAATTTTCATTGAATTATTGTTTTTTTCTGTTAGAATTTTCTGTTACCTACAGTCTACCACTAATGAATGAAAGAAAATTATTTAAATACTATTTGTTATGGAAGTATTTTAATGGAAATAATATTGATTTAGTAGGACATTCTTAAAAAATAATATTTATTCTTAAAAAAATATTTTGTAGGGATTATTTAAATTTGTAAAGAGTTTCAGTAATTTCATACTGACTCTCATCATTTTTCCTACGATTCTTTATCAAACGATCTTTGATGAGATGACCAAAATTATCTTTAATAAGGGAGTAGTTTTCTGGAAACATTTTGGTGGAGCGTATACGAAATTTTACCTGGTGTGTTTGTTGTAGATTACGCTGTGCACTGTGGGGTACGGCGATGCAGTGCCCATCACGTGGCAGGGCAAAGTCATCGCTTCCTTCTGTGCGCTGTTGGGTATCTCCTTCTTCGCATTGCCTGCGGTGAGTGGTCCATCCAAGATACTGAAGATTCACTTGAAAAAGCTGAAGTCCAGGGACCCAAATTATATTTTGCCGATTTCTCATTCCCGTACGCATATATGTAATGACTATGACTGCAAGTCTTTGTTTCTTTACAGACTAATGGATTTTATTGTATTTAAATAACAATGTTAGTAAAAAATCATCAATTGGCTTTACATTTAACACAGTTAAATGTGTTAAAAATCAATAATACGTTCCAACTTCTCTTTTCCGAATAAGTGAGTTAGTTCAATTACATGATTAAGTCACGATTTGGGAACGAAAAATCTTTGGGACCAGATTCCTTTGACATCGTTTGAGACGTCTTTCCTAAAACTGACTGCACTAGCGTTTACGCTCTCTGCGAATTGCGTTACAACCCGGGTATAATTACCCACTACGCCAGAATACGCGAAGCTTTCAGCTGGGAGCTTTCGCTTACCTACACCAGGTATTCGCAGACCCGGCACGTAACATAACGGTGCCATCAGCTCAATTTATATTCCTTTCACCGAAACATGTGACTAGGTGGAAGACATCATAATATTGACCTGGCTACAAGAAAGATGACATAAATTACGTCGATAAAGAAATGGAGAGTTACGTCTTTGGTGGAGCAACTGAAGGGAAAAAATAGTTTCTTCGGAAAGTAACCATAATCTATATACGTTTGTTCGTAAATATTCAAAACATTATCTCAACCCACATCAGACTTCAGAGCGAAGAAATCCTATAGTTTCACCCAATGCTCGGCAGGACTAGGTGAGGCCATCTCATGAGGTTTCCCGGGCTATTTTTGTCAAATTTTAGTCTCGTATTTTAGATTCCCGACAAACGAATGTCTCTCCTCTTCCAAATTAATTATTTAATTCCACCATCTAAATTCGTGTTTCTGTTTTATGTCTTGTAATATCCTGATCAGCCGTGTAGATCAAGGCATTGAATAAATACATGAAACAAGCTGAACATATTTGACCCACGCACATGCAGCTAAAAGAAAGAATTACATTAAGCTACTTTAAATGCACCAAATTTCTATGTTGTGTAAAATGTTTTATGTATGCATATCTCTGGGTTGAAAAAGAAATGTGATAATATGAGATAATTATACACAAATAAAATGTGTGACACTAATATTATTAGAAACTAACAATTTTTGTGTAATCTCTATTAAATTATACCTGGATGGAAATAAAAATCAGGAAAAATAGTACATTCTTCGCCTCTTTCTAATTTGTTCAAAGAAAATTTGCAAGTTCGAAGAGAATTGTAATTTTTAAATTCGTATCCTAATTTCAAGAAATTGCAGTTAAGAATCAGTACCAATGTATTACCGGCTACATCACAATGTCGATGAAAATAAATTCAAAATATAAAATTTCCACTTCGGGATTCAAACCACAAATCTTGTGGTTTCTTGCAGCGCTAGCTGGAAGACAATTCATGAATGTGTACTCGCACATATGAGAAATATATAATACTAGGTAAACCCGTGCCATTGTGTCCGATAATATGAGCGGGAGCAATATTGTAGAACAGTGATGAACATACTACTTGAACAGATGGTTGAGAAGAAAGTGAAAGTCATTGCGTATGCTGACTTTGCGCTAGTTGAAGGAAGAAGTTGCCAGGAACTTCAAGTACACAGCGCAACTGGCAATTTTTGAACGTGCCTGTACAGCGTTGCAACTTAAGATTTAACGGACTAAAACTAAGGGAATTGTGTTTGGCTACGCAAACCGGGGCTTAAGTCGCAGGGACCCTATAATACGCTTCCCTGATTGGAAAATTCGACGTACTAACAACTAAAATAAGTGAGAACTTTAAAGAGACAGAAAGTAAGTATGAAGTTTTCATGACATATGTGAGCAACATTGGAATCATATGTGAGACTTACCGAAAGGATAGTAGATATACACAGGTCTCCTCTCTGGCGGGGACAGGCAACGCCTAGTGCGGCCAGGTTGTGCATCATAAAGACTTGAAACGCAAGCAGAGAACGAAATACTTTTAGTTCCTTGGATTGCTTTTGCAACATAGACAACAAGAGGGCAGTCATTACAAACGAAAAAGTACTTTCCCCCATCCGTAGTTGTAGGCTAATTCTACCCTGTTTCATATTAAGCATTTACCACGTAAATAGGACATCAGAACAGTTATGAAAAGTTTAATATAATGGACAATCGATAATTGCGTAACTCATGTACAATTCCCTGCGAATACTAATACTAGCATTGTCAGGGCTCAATTAGTCAAGTAACATCTTTTGCAGATGAGTTAAGTAACTTCTTTTCTTGTTATAATTTTTCAGTGCTGTTGTCTCGTAAAGGAGAAGATAAAAGACAAAACAATAGGAAATCATCAACGCATCTGTAAATGCTCTAAAGAATGATACTTCAATCAGAATGAAAGTTCAGATTTGAATTTTACAGTCACGCAGTAAAGGAACTAAAATATTCTAGGATATTGGCGTATTGATGTACTAGAAGATTGACATATCGAAGGAGTTTTTGAAAGTTGTATAATTTTTAGAATCTCCAATATTGTCGTGTACATATCCCGTGGAACTGTAAAACTTAACATTATGTGAAAGAAAATAAAGTTACTAGCTGCGGCAGTTACGTCATAAAGAAGTGGTTGAGGTTAGAGGTTCCACAACGTCCTCATTGAGAATGTTTATGGCACATTTCTCCAGACATAATTTAGGGGAATGGGTTGCTACAATGAATTAGACTATTAAGAACCAATCTCACTATTTCTTGTGCGTTAATCGCGTTTTGACAGCTGGACGAAAATCAATTTTGGAAGACGTTGCTAAATTATGGGATTTTGATGAATTTTCAGTGATTCGTCATGTCTTTTAGTCTCCATAACATGTAAAGATAATAAAAAATATGTTTTACAACACTTATCAAAGGCATTTAACGTACATTGTGATATTTTTCCTCTCTCCATAATTAATTTCTTTAAACAATAAGAAAACACACATCTGATTTAGCATATATTTGTTTTTTGTATTTTCTTCCAAAACAAGATTTTTTTCACTCAAGATCACTTAGAAAATACCTTATTAATTTCTTGATATTCTCTGCTTAAAGTCATATTATTTACGAATTCTACAATACATTGAAGTGATCTCTTAAACAATTCAGCAAAATCGCCGTTACTGAAAGTTTTCTTATAGATTTTTACAAATTATTCTGATCGCTTAAAATGGATTTGCTTCAATTATGAGGTTTGACTATGATGTATAGAATCTCATATTCGCATTGGAGTATTTTTAATATTTCTCTCAATCATCACAATATGATCATAATTTGCGAAATCTTGAATCTGTGTATCACACCTTCATTTCTAACCGATGATATTTTCCTATAGAACTTTATCTATAAAACAAAATACATGAAGTGTACCCCGTGGTTATGTATCAAGATCAATCCCAAAATTTATTTTCATGACAATCGAAAATGGTCGTTTTTTTTCGATCAATTTTATTCTGAATGGCCAATTAGTGTTGAGTGAATCTTATTCTTTGTATAGTTGAGTTAGTATGATATACCGACCAGAGATACAGAAATAATTGGCTCATTATGATAAATATAACATAATACTCCAACAAGGCTGAGGATAAGTCCGAGGAATGAAATTAAAATGTGTTGAAATTGGTATTAAGTGGCAGAGACATCGCTAACGTTATTTAATATTTTCGTAATACAATTTAAGTTAAACAATAATAAATTTATTGTCAAAAAAGCCGTACAAACTGCGTATGACCACGTGAAAGACAATAAACTAATTTACTCTTCGGAAGCAAGCAAGGGACCATCCTATCAATTCCGATCGAGGACCCTAAAGCAGAGGCGGATTCAAAAATTTCAGCAAAAATTCCTAGATAAGATAAAAAGTTAGCTACGAGTCATAATACTAATAGAATATCAACATGTTTGTAATTTAACACAAAAAATTTATTTTACGTATACAAATTATTATCAAACTATAGATTATTCCGAGTATAGTGTTTACAAATCATAACACTAAATTCACGATTTATTGTTTCAATAAACGCGCCCCTAGTCAGAAGCCTAGAGAATATGTATAAGAAATCCGCCTCTACCCGAAGGAAAAACGGAGAAAAACCCGGGCCAGGATGGGGCTACAGAATTAATGTACACAACCGTGCCAAAGTTGAATAAACTTAAAACTAAATTAATATGAATCATAAGACACAACACAATCATGCAAGAAAATAGTTTTTGAAATTGTTATCAGTTATTTAAAAAGTACTACACCAATGGCGTGATAAAATACAAGACGGATTTAATTTTTATTAAAATCAATAAATTCTTTTACATTGTAGAAGCACTGGTGAAGGAGGTAGTTTTTAACCGCGAATTTGAAGAGATTCAATTTCATAACATCTTTTATATTTTTGGGCAGGGAGTTATATAGAATGATTCCCGAATGTTATGGTTCTTTTTGGCAAAGAGTGGTTGACACACTATGACGATGAATATTATTACTGTTGCGAGTATTGTGTTCGTGAACGAGACTGTTTCGTATAAAGCAAGGGTGGTGCTTCAGTAATTCGGTCTTAACAAACACGACCGTTTCATAAATATAAATGCAGGGAAGTGTTGAGATATTTAATTCCTTGAATAAAGGTTTTCAAGAGTTTCGGGGGTGAGATTTACAAATTATCTGAACTATCCTCTTCTGAATTCTGAAAGTTTGAATGCTCTGACCGATATTGCCCCAGAAGATAATGCTGTAACGTACATGGGAGTAAACGTTTTCAAAATATACGCAACGGGAAATATGTGGAGTAACTACGTTAACTGAGATTCGAAATGCGTAACACAATATGCTTAATTGGGAATTAAGATTGTCAACGTGACAATTCCATTTGAGGTTGTCTTGAATATGGAGACCTAAGAATCATATTTTGAATTTCGTAACAGTTTTTAATTGTGTCCCGTTTAAAGAAAGAGAAAGCTGAGAAAGATTTTGTGATACTATTATGAAATAAGAAAGACACTGTTTTGCCAGTGTTTACAATGAGATGATTTGCATGGAACCAAGCCGAGAGTTAAGACAAAAAAGTTCTGAGCGTTGGCGTGTTTACATAGTAAATTAGTGTCATCGGCAAAAAGAACCATTTTTCAATCTGATGTGGTGGATGACTTACCGTTCACATACAATAAAAAGAGTATAGGGCTGAGAATTGAACCTTGTGGTATTCCGCAAGTTAGTGGCTTTCTTCTAAAAGACAACGTTGAAGTACTTTATTTTTAGTATAGGATATTTCGACCTGTTGATATCTATATTTTAAACAAAAAAAGTTAGCCATTGACGTGGAAGTCCACGAATGTCTAAAGAATGCAATTTGGAAAGGAGAATTTCGTGATCGATGACATCGAATGCTTTGGATAAGTCAAGAAAAACACCCTGAGGATTTTCTTTACGGTCTTTACGGTTTATGTTGTAACATCGTTTAAGAAAGAAAATATGGCGCTTGTAGTGGAAAAGGTTTTCCGAAAACCGTGTTGATCATCAGAGGGATCGTTTTTTTTATACAAAATCTAGAAGACGCTTATAGAACAACTTTTTCTAGGATTTTTTGAGAAAGTGGGTAGTAGAGATATTAGTCGATAATTTCCTACATTAAGTTTGTTTCCTGTCTTGTGTAAAGGTTTCACTCTAGCTCTCTTAAATGCTGTCTCTTAAACTGAACGAATAATTATGTATTAATGTAATCTTTCACTAAGATACACTCTAGTCACTCTAAAATATTCATTTAAATCTTTCAATCTGAACTTGTAAGTCAAGAATTTGCGTGTTCCTCTTCGAATTTTAGAAGGGTGTATTACATTATTTATGTTTCGTAAACTTCATCCCGTCAACGTATGAAAAGTTTCTTGTGATTTCGCCTAAACGATTTTACTTTCACCAAATTATGTTTTGTGTTTCACTCCAGTGAATGTTTGCTGAGCGATTTCAGACGAATTCCTGACGCAGCGTCTTTGGCTCGAGGACTCCCCCTCTAGAGACCTTCCTTTTCCCTAAAGGCATATACACACGCACACATACATAGTCGCGTCATCCCTCACTCCCAATGGACAAACATCTCGCTATCGAAATTTCCCTCCCCCTTCGTATACTAACTTCGTACTCCCCCCTCTGCGTCTTGTATCATGCATTATATCTCGGTCTTCCAATTGCCAATGACTGCATTTCATCCTCTCACCATTCGCCGTTTGTTATATCTTCAATTGATCCATCTCACCATCTCTCTACGTCTTTTTTCCCTTCATTTCGGATCTCGCATCTCCCCTCTCATCTCACGTCCTAGAACATTTCTGATACCATTATTACCTCCAATATAAATTTACGTTCGGGTAATTTGTAAAACACCAACAACCACCTTTGTGTCCCCAAAATTCTTAAGTCAAATATTTTTCGAGATTCTGTTCCAGTATTGAGTATCTTTTTGATGCAATTCTATTGGCATATTATCTTTTTAATGATTTTTCCGAGTAACAGCATGTAGCGCATATGTCACCCAATACGAATCTCGCTTTGTCCTGTGATTCGTTTCTTATTCATGGGAACCAGCGAGAGGAGACATAAGCAGAAAATGCATTTGGGATAAAAATTTGCTTTTTTAGGTTATGAGCGATAATTTGTTTAAAATTGTTTTAAGAGAAGGAGCAATTTTTTGCGTCTCTCAATTCCCAATACATTTGTGGAATGAACTAATTAGAAATAATATACAGAAACAACCTGAGTGTTTGGAAAACTGTTTAATTTTGAATCAAATTATTAAAATTAACTCGCTAGCAATGAACTACGTCACCAGGCGATGTCTCGCATCAGAGACGAAACGTAGTGTTGCTTTTTTCTTTTTACCTTTTTATATGAATATTACCTAAATTGTTATACTCTCAAAATTGTGACATTCTATTAATTTGATGCAAAATTAAATGCTACATAAACTCATGTCGTTTCTCTGTATTATTTACATTCGAGAGAGCAGACGTCAAACATTATAATTAATTAAATAGACATAATTTCGTTCCGCGTAACTACCAAGAATGAGAGGATTTTCAAATGCAAATAATTATTTCTTTTAAAGTGGGCACCATTCAGGTATTTTTTTGTGGAATTTCCTTAGTATTTATTTGTATTTAACCTCCATTTACCGAGCTGTCGTTTGCGATCAAGTCGTTTTCATTGTTCATTCGTCCCTGCCTTCCGCTACGTCTTTCTTTCCATCGTTATCTTCTCGTCAGTATGTACCCTGTCATCGTACCCTCGCACCTCTTCCTTCTCCCGAGCTCTCCCTCTCGTTCTCTTGAACAGGGGTGGAGAACCTCCCATTATTTGAAGATCACGTGAGAGCTAACATCCAAGAAGGTCACATTCTAAACGTACTAAAAAACGAAAATAATTAAATGCTAATATAGATGTAATCGAGCAGAATCTATTAGCGAAATCGACATTTTGTCAGGACTCTTTCAAATATGTGTGTCAATGTCATGTATATAGTAAAATGAAATCTTGTATGAAAGAGCCTTGGAGGGTAGCTGGTTCCCCACCCCTGCTCTTTGAGCATTCCACTCGCGCGCAGCTCCTCCGCTCCGAGGAAGACCCAATGAAGAGCAGCGATGCACGACACAGACACTTAGCGTGCCGCGACGAACGTTTAAATTCTAAAAGCTGCTGCCAAGAGCCTCCCTAGCACTTGCTTTCACATTGATACAATTTGAGATTATTTTTTCTCTTTGGAGTGCTATCGTTTCTTGTAGAGGTTGTGTTAGAAGCTTTCGAGTTCGTTTGAGTAGCATTTCTCTTCATGTAAGAGTCTCTCATCGTTTGGATGATATTTCTACGTTTCATGGCAACCTAGTTTCTTTTTCTTTTAACAAATTCGGCAACGTAGCATTACAACATACATGGCAACGTGGCAGGGCAAAGTTCATCTTAGCAAAGTTGCCGACGAGACGACAAAGTTTCTATAAAATAATTTCTATTCATGTTCTCTTTAAGTTTCGATATTTTAGTTTCTTCATGTGTAAATGAAAGTGTTCAATGATATATTTTACGAGAAATTTAGAAAAGTTCTTCAAAATTTCAATAAACATGTGCAAAAATTTTTTATATTGAATTTAAAAGCAAATAATTTATATTTAAAGAAAACAATGATACTAAAAGAAATTCACGAGTTCGTAATTATACCCCAAGTATTAAAACTTTATTTTAATAAAAATATTGAGTAGGAAACGGGTCTAATATATATCCAAACCATATTTTCAATAAATATTTATTCATATAGCATCTAGATTTACAACGTTATACATTTGGAGAACAATGTTTACTAAAGAAAAAGGTATATGCTCTATTAATTTAAACTAACAGTTTTCGTAGCAATAAAATAGCAATCGCATCGTCCAATTTTACTACGCTCCATAAACTCAAATTCCCCCTCTACAGAGTAACACGAGGCCGTCTGATCAGATAAGGTATTTCAAACCTTTCTTCTTATAGTCGTAGATGAAAGAAATAATTTCAACCAGGAATACCTAGAAAGAGAGAGAATTTGCGCAGGTGATTTAAACTTTCGCTTTACTTGAACGCAAAGGCTACTTCATTTGAAGGTTAAAGTATACTTTTGAAAAATATTCAAAAACTGTTCCAACTATTTTATTTTTCTTAAATATACTGTATTCATAGTGTAATTAGTATATGTTTAATCCGCATTATCGGTAAAGTTTGGTATAGATGCAGTGAAATAATTTCCACTCACATCGCGTACTTTTTCGTTTACCAATGGTGAGAATCCAAAGAGTGTGTTTGTAGATATGTCATTTTAATGTTATTTTTAAAGGAGAATAGAAGATAGTGTGCATCTCATGTTTCTCATTGTATTTGGAATCTTCCACCCACACGAACGTCCTTAGTCGCGAATTCACATCCAATGACGGTGTATCCAGTGACGGTGAAGAGAAAGAGAGAGAGGGAGAGGGAGAAAGAGAGAAGTAGGAACAAAGAAAGAAAACAAGAATCTGTTGTTGTATTTCACAATTTCATTTGAGTAAATTAATGAAAGAGATTTCAGTTTTAGTTATATTTGTTGTAATCTAAAACACGTTTTTTGTAATATTAATCTCGGATCACGATTTTATATGCTGCACGATTACAACCAGTGTTATATTGTAGATCATTGTATTATTAGAACAAGTAATTTATTATTTCCTTAAGTAGTTTTATATTATTTATAACTCAAGAATTAAACTTTTATGTTATTAGTTCATATTTGAGACAAACGTTTTCTATATTTATTTAATTCCTTTTCACATATATGAAAAACTTAAGAGAATCGCAAATTATGTGAAATTACTTTCGACAATACACATCATTTGTAGGCAATGAGATTTGATTTCTTTACTTCACTGTATAAATATAAGAAATTATAGGAATATTTATAAGTAATTTGTGATTCGAATTATACCAATTCGATACGATATCTTGCAATTAAATTCAAATTCTGTTAAAAACTATATTTTATCACAGTATTACGCAAACGTTTTTTACAGAAACTCTAATATCTTTTACATTGTTTATGAAGACCTTGCGAGACAATGAATCTCGGATGTCGTTTAAATATAGAGAATGGTAAAGTTTATTGAAGTCAAGAATATACAGAATATTTTTGTTATAGAAGTCCAAAATGTGTATAATAAAAAANAAACATTTTATCTCGTTACGATTTACCCGCCGCACGATATCTTCCAAATATGGGCGCCGTTTCAAATAGACCTACGATTGGTCGAACGAAACTTCCCCTGTCGAAGGGGTAGCAAGAGGAGAGAGGCGTTGCAAACCTAACAGATCCAAAACTCGTCAGAGCGTGGGACTTAGAAAAATAAATGGCCCCTTTTATGTTATCAGAAGTGTACAAGAATGCCGCAATGGAACGCATTTTAAACCCATGTTATAAAGTTGTTTCAATTCACAACACTCCTCGAAGAACGACGAAGTTCTGTTACCATCGTAAAAAAGAAGAATGATCTACATTCAAAACTTCAAGAAAAGTTTATTTGACACTAAGTTTGTGGATAAAAGACGATAAGGCTTAAGAAATATTTTCTTTTGGGTGAAATATCCCGTCGCCACATAATTATCACGTGAACTGGTGTGGAATGCTTGGATTCACCCCAGTGTTGTACCCGTTCACATTGACACTGAATGAATTTAGAATATTAAATAGGAACGCCGCGCGACGCGGAGCAAAGTGAGCTAACAAATCCAGACCTGTTGAGAGATGTTTTAATATCCACTGTAGAGTAAAATAAATCAAATCTCAGTACCAGTTTTTCTTTGAATATTCTTTGAATTTTTTGTATGTTTGTAGAAAGAAATAGTTTTTACATGATAAACAAGGGAAGTAATTTTTTTTTTCAAATTTTCATGTTTTATTTGTGAATTGTTCTAAAATTTTGAATGCCCCGCAATGATTGTTTTAAGTTTCTTTTAAAATCCCGGACAACACCGGGAAGTTCTTTAAAGAATAAAATCGTTTCTGTTGTAATTTGATTAAAGTAACTAATTAATACGTCGAGCACAAAGTATGCGGAGTGAATAAAGAGGGCTAGATCCCGCTAATGAGGATTGTAGCTTGCTGCAATGAACTGCATTCCCAAAACGCTATTCTACTGCGTGGAAGGTCATTAAACGCTGTCGACAGGATTCCACAAATTGCGTGTTTCATTTTGAATGCTTCATTTCCGTGATAAATGAGTTTCGAATCTGAGAGCCAACATCATCATGTGTCTCTTCAGCGGTGGATGTGAATTGAAACTTGTAATCCACTCGATCTAATAGTAAAGCAACTGGTTAATTGCATTCGCATACCGACATTGTGATCTTCTTCACATCAAATTAGGTGGAATTTAATCAAAATTACTCCAACGACTAAGTTTTTCTTTTTTCTTCTGTATTAAATATATTTTCTGACGTATTTATTCTATGTATAATAATAATCATATTGCAAATACGGAAAGAAAAATGCAATGTGAATGAATGAATTCTTTATTATCCCATTTTTAGTACAAATATAACAATTACAGGTTTTTATTTCAACAAAATACCAGTTTCAACTAGCTCACTTTACATATTCTTGCATTGATAAAGTATTCATGCAGAGGATATAATCCTGTTTGGGACGGAATGCATTCTTTTGTCTTTTATTCTATCGTAAACAATGATTTGCTTTATTGACTCATAATTCAGACTAATAATGATAATTATAAAATAAGAACTTTTAAGGAATTATTCACATAACCAATAGCAAAAAAATTAACAACTCAAACAGATAGAATATTGAAATAAGTTGAGGTGTTTTAATCCCACTTCTAATGCTAGATTTAATATACAAGATACATGACATGAAAAAATACTGAGTACATCGATATAAGAATATTTGTTATTCCATTGGACAATGAAACATACACATCTTTAAATTTCACTCATAAAATTATATTTTATGCATAATATTATTTTTCTGTTACTTAAGGTAGTATGAGCAACCTGATTACTGTTTTTGAATGTTTTGAATTGTTTAAATGAAAAAATATACTATTATCAACTCTTCTAGTCTTATAAACGGTGGACCTCGCGGTACTAATATTTGAATAAAACCTTCGATAAGTTGTGCGAGCCCTCATGGATAATGTCTCAGAAGGGACGTTTTTTAAATAAATTCCCATGTAATTTCTTATGTAACCGGTTTAGAGATATCATACGTGCCACAAATTTAATATATAATACACCATTGCGAAATTCGCCTTGTCTTTCTGGACAATTAAGAAAGTTGTTCTACGAAAACAGTCGCAAAATTCGAGCAACCTTTTTTTTATTTGACCGGCATAATGAATGACTCGTTGTTTTTAATACACCATAATTCATGAATAACAGTTAAAATGACTACTTTTAATATACACAGATTAGTTGACATGTTTCATAAATGGTTATGTACGCTTCACAAGCGTCTGGTTCGTTCATACTACCTTAAGTACATACCAATTAAATGTATTGAAAATAAAATATATTAGAAACCTTGCCTTNTTCATACTACCTTAAGTACATACCAATTAAATGTATTGAAAATAAAATATATTAGAAACCTTGCCTTGGCTTGATCAAACGTGAAACATAATATTCTTGTGTTGCTACCGGTCCCTTACTTATCAGACCGAAAAAATGATTTAAAATCTTGTTGAAAATATTAGTTTACATTTAACAATCTGTTACTCAGACATGTCTGGAGGGTTAAGACGTAAAAAGAGTATGGTTTTATTTAATCGTAAATAATAAAGCTTGCTTCTTTATTGAAAGCAAAGACTCTACCAGTATGCAACGGCAATCTTACCTTCCTCATTCAATCCCCCATCCTCGAAAAAAAATCTTTACAGAATTTGCTATAGTTAAGTATTTCCAGCAATGAGTAACCGTTCTAACTCTTCCATCACAATATGAGAAAGGTTTAAATAAATTTCCTTGACTTAATCCTGCGAGGTTTTGGAAACTTGGGCTATTTTAGGTCACTTGATAAATCTTTGAGATCTGATGTTGGATCGTTGAGGAAATTGACGTATTGAGAGGAAAACGTATTGAGAGGTTACGAGACGTATTGAGAGGAAAACACTATATTGACTTGTTAGTCAGAGTCCTGAAGACAAAGGAGACACGCCAGCTTTCTCACACAGCCCAAATTCCCTCGTACGATTTCTCAAAGCCCACTGCTTTTGTCACACGTGCTTACAAGATTCCGGCTTCTTTCCAGTATACTCTAAAATGAGAAGAGAAGTCATTTCACTGACTGCGACGCCCAGTAGTGGCATAGCGCTTTTATTCGGGGGATCCATCCACACGCGGCAGTACTATGGTTTAATATCATTCAGTCGCGACATACAAATTCCTTCTGCTGGTCTTGCAGCTGGTGACTGTAGCGCCCCTATCCGCCGGCAAATATCACTAACTCAACACAATACTGGCTCAACACGATTCACCCACGACATACTTGATTACTCGTAGTGATATTCTATCACCACTTGAAGGTGCCACTGCGCCGATCTGCAAGTTTTTTTTGCATTTCATGTCATGATGGCCTATGGTGGAACAATGAGGACATTGCGCTTAGCATTTTCGGGAGTTGCGAGAAATTTCCGGCCGTCTCATTTATTGAACTGTGTGTTTGCGTGCGCATTCGCAGGGCATCCTTGGCTCAGGCTTCGCGCTCAAAGTGCAACAGCAGCAGCGCCAGAAGCATATGATCCGTCGTCGTCAACCTGCAGCCACGCTCATCCAGAGCCTGTGGCGATGCTACGCCGCTGACGAGCATTCCATGTCGGTGGCCACCTGGAAGATCCACCAGGTGCCGCTGCCCAGTCCCCCCTCGTAAGTATGCGGATCCGGCGCGCGCACGCACATTCCGCCACTCATCTGCCACCGACACGCTAGAAACGAGAGGCATTAATCAAGTCTGTGGTTTTATGGCAGTTTAATCTACAGGAATATCAATAATTAGACAAATAACCTTGAGGGGCCGGCATAAAAAGTTTCGATCGGTCTGTGCTCAATGGTGAAACGTTAATTCTAAAATTGAAAGTCTCGTAATTAGACTACTTTCTTAGTAGTACTAAAATTTAGTATATCTGTCCCGGAGATATTTTCTAGACTGACTAGTTAATCAAAATTTCTACTATTAATATATTCAAGGAATCCTTTTGGTTTTTTTCAAAACCATTATTACCTTACAATCTGGATTCATTTGTTGGTTGGTGGTTTCTACTTGACCGATGTGTCAGGATTATTACGTCACTTTCTCGAAAGAAATTTCGGGGTTGATTAAATAAAATTTAACTTGCTTTGACTATTTAATTACGAATTCTTTGTAATATTATTTGTTTGAACGAATTTGTACTTAAATGTCATTGAGGCGATATTCACACTTTCAGATTTGATGGTGTCTCCTGTTTTTGAGGAATTGCGTCTCACTGAATCAGCAAAAGCCTTCTTTTTACACGTGAATGCAAACAAGAATTATTTGTTTGTTATTTAAAACACATTTAAAATGTAAATGATTTTATAACTTTTATTTTAAACAAATATATTATTTCGGTTCTTCTAAAATTACTTTTTTCAATGTTGATATATTCTTGATTATACCAATTTAAAATGAAGGAGAATATTCTGTAAATATCTTGATTCATAACTTGTTCTGTAAAATGTCTCATTTTTCAGGGAACTTAGATTTCCTCATTTTAATCGTCATTCATATGTTCCATTAATTTTCATCGAGATGTAACAACAGTTTAATAAACAATGGTTATGAGAACAAATTGAAGGGTCTTACTTTAGAAGTACGGAGCAAGATATTTAAGCAACATAACATAAAATATTTCTTCTCTTCGACCATAATTTGGTACTAATGAAGATTTACAAATAAGTGTTAGACATTATTTCAACTTTTTAATAACTATTTATAATTTAGCTTTCTAACATAAATGTAATCCTTAATTTTTATCAGTTGTATACCAAAGTTTCTTTCAGATTTTAAAATTTTACCTTAAATAGAATTAATTTTTAAATTTCTCTTTTGAGTCGTTTTATTAAAAACGTAATGGTTTATAATGCGTAAATGTAGGAAGAACAGGGAATTCTTTCATAGCGCCGCTTAAACGTAGCACTTCGAGGTATTATTTGTAGGGAGCGTTCTACATGTTGCTCATAAGTCAAAGCGGTATACAGGTATTCAGAATTCAAGAGGATAACTTTGTCGTCGTCCTCCGAAGCGTAGTTTCCCGTGTTGCACGCCAGGAGCGCAGCGCTCGCGCGCTCCAATAAATGCGGAGATCATGGCCGCCTCCATAATGAAGTGCAGCGGTCAACTGGTTCATTCGATATTTATGGAGCGGAGAACGCACTGAAGAGTTAAGAGTCTGCATATTGCACCGCGCTTCCTGCAGCAGGAGAAATATTAACTATGAATTACAATATAGTGAGTTCATTTTAATGAAAATCGCTTGTTGAAATTTTATCCGTGGTGAGAGATTTAATTACTACGCTAATTAATTCGAGAGGGAGCTCTCTCCACAACTGGTGTCTGTTTTGTTCAAAGGGTGTAGTATTCAAACGTGAAATGTTTGACGATGGAGGAGAAAATCAGAAATAATCTTGTATTTTACCAGATAGTCAATCATTTGCTCGTTAAAATTATAATGCTTGTCGTGTTGAAGTATAAAAGATGTTGTTTTTTTGTCTCGGGTAATAATTTTAAAAAAACTCAATGAAATTTTGTATGGCAATTTCAAGTATCTTAAAGTGAGTCTTTCTCGATACTATATTTTTCTTATTGTTTGAGTCGATATACAACTGTATCAGTAATAGACAAATAATAACGTTTATACATACAATGCATCGTTAACGCAATGGCTCAATGAGTCAATATATGTGACCTCTTCCAAAGTTATAGGTGTTTCCCATAAGCGTCACAGGCGGGTGAAGGGAATAAAAAATTATCTTGTTTTACCAAATGCATTATTGAAGTCAGAGTGTGTAAAAATAATCGTTGGGAAGTAACCGGCCTTGAAAGAAAGCTAACAAACGCATGATGAAGTAGAAGTAGCGTAGAGACAGAGAAAGTGTGTGCTGGCAGAGCAGCACTGAGCGGCGCTGCGCTTTTGTTCCCGCCGGCCCCGCCGCGAGAGTGAGCTGTTCGAACCGGGCTTCATCAACATCAAGCGGTATGTGTCACAAATATCATTCGTGTGTTCTAGCCCCTCCAAGGAGGTTGAGAGCTGAAGCGTCTAGACTTACGGGCAGAGCGGAGATGGAGCCTTTGTCATGGGAAGGGAAGCGAAGAGGGACGTAGTGTTGTGAGTTGCGGTTTTCCCATGTTCCTTTCCGGTTTTCTCGAGTACTTGGATATAATTGATGGAATGGTTCCTATTTCTGGTTTCCGGAGACTTATGAAACTTACTTCCTCTACGTTGTCACACCCAGTATACAATGTACCACAGGCATTACGTTATTTTCCATATCTGTCATGGATGATGTGCTTAAAAATAAGAGGAATTATTGTTCGAAAAAATACCGAAAGAACACAAATGAAATAACGCGGGTGGGAAATCCAAATACTAATTCTGTAGAGGTGGGAATATTGATCAGATATTCTTATTTTATTTCATTGTTTAATCTCCTTTGGTTCGCTAACAACAAAAATTATGAGGATATTCACACAGGTTTATTACAAAACAAGGTTACAGGAAATGGCGTCCCTATTTATTAAAATCCGGAACTTTCAATTCCTTTTTCTTTGGTTTAAAAAACTTGAGAAGCGTTTCCCATCACCCCAACGAAATGTAGATAAGTTGCAAAGTATTTTATTTTAATCAAATCAACTCATTGTAACGACACGGGCAAGAAGTTTTAAGTTGTGGGATCAACGAACGATTTGGTACCGTATGTTTACAATNCGTTTCCCATCACCCCAACGAAATGTAGATAAGTTGCAAAGTATTTTATTTTAATCAAATCAACTCATTGTAACGACACGGGCAAGAAATTTTAAGTTGTGGGATCAACGAACGATTTGGTACCGTATGTTTACAATTTTAAAGTTTCTTGAGGTCTTTGGCAACTGTCTTGTAATATATTATGCTTCATACCTTGATTCAGTCATAGAGGGAAAAGGCTCCATCTCACTCACCCTCCCATCACTTTCGGGGCGCACTGTCTAGTACCATTCACTTGCATCTAGCTCTAACAACACATTGCTATTTCTGTCGCGGAACAGTTAACGGGAGTTCACGCTTATGCCGATGTAGAACTGGGATTAACAGACAAGAGAACTGACAGTAACTCAGTACAGATCATGATAATCCAAATGTGCTTGCTTTGGTTTTTCACGTATTTGCGAGTAGAACTAATACTAGAATAGCATTAACATTTTGTATAGTTGTTTTCATAGGATTTTTATACATCAGGAGTTAAACAATGAATATCGTGTTTAGTCAAACTTGCCTATAGCAATTTATTTTCAATTAGCAATTCGTGCTTACATTGCTCCTCAAAATTCAGGAATTTCATGTTTTATCAGGTTATATAAAGGAAACAATGTTGAGTTTAGATACTTTCATAGTTGGCAACTGAGAATTGTAAGTTTCACCGTTTTCACAATCACTGATTGTCTCATGCTGAAACCCACCTGCTTATAACACATTTTCAAAATAAAAATTCAGTGAAAAATGAAAGGAATATTTTGGTGAAACTGAAGAATAGGTTCTCATAGAATAGAATAGCAAAAAGAATTCGTTAGTTTCTACCAAACAATTTCGGTAAAGGTCGGTTTCTTGAAGTTGTGTTATTCATAAACACAATAGTGTTAATTACTATATCAAGTGGGTTCATCGAGAGCATTTAAATTAAACACACGATTCTGAGGGCGAATTTAACGTCAATTTTTGGTAAAATTTGTATACAGTAGCTGACATTGTATCAAAATCAAATATTTTGCGTAACCTTCGAGCCGTGAAACCTTAATGAAAAGCCGATCGACCGAGTCGAAGGTTAGAAAAACCTTTGACGCGAGTGCGTGGCTGGTGGGGCTTGTGGTCGCGATGAATAGATAATGAGTGTACCTACCGCTCCTCCGCATACGCACAACGCTCCACAGTATCACTGCGGTGAATTTGTGAACACCGACTGTTCAGCGAGAACTCCACGCACCTTCGTGTCTCACTGATACTGAACTTAGTACCCTCGTGGTAAATATGGAGTATTTTCATTGGCTTAATTACGAAACATATGAAAATAATTTTAAAAATATTCGTTTTATACAATAAGCGATGTCCCTTTAAATTTAGAGTATTTAAGAAAATTAAGCGATGTTTTGAATGG
>NNCF01126395.1:663-112028 GCA_002313205.1 Laupala kohalensis | reverse complement strand
TATATATATATACTGCAATATATTATGATTATTCTTTTTTTAATTCTCCCTGTACTTAATAATAAAATTGATAGTCAATTCTAGAAAATAAACATATTTTCTACATTTTAATTATAATATACAATAAATTATTTTTATAATTTTTTCCATCTTAACCATCATTGTTATAAAATAACAAATAAATATTTATCGCCCCTCTTGCTATGATTTTGGTTTCTCAAACACACTAGTTCATAAGTTTACGATAAATCTCACCTTCAATCTTTTGACAAATCTTGTTTTGTACCAAATGTTTTTAATGTTCCTCCATTGTTTTAACTATATCCTTGAGCATAAAATGTGTCAAATGTCAGAGTGTATAGTATCTTATGGCATGCCTTGTCATGGTGGCCATAAAACTGCACACTAGCTGTATCTCTTTGAAGACTTGTCAAGTAACATTGGGGACTGTTTTGTGTAGCGAAGATGTTTTCGAGTAGATTGATGTGGCAGCCTGATCCGGATCGCATCGGACGGATTGTCCCTGCTTCTGGATGCGATGTCTCTCACACTGTTGTAAATACTGAAACATGAGTGTACACCATCTTTATTACAGTGTATGTGTTGTATTTTGCATCTTCACGTTGTCTATCTGTCTGTGATGTACGCAAACGCTACCTTGGACTCCCTTTTCTGCCCGCGCGCTCAACCTTAGCAGCAACATAACCTCAAATATCTTTAACAGTCCAAATCAAAAAAAAATTGATTGAGATTTTGGACAGTTTTGGATGGGTTGACTATCCGGAATGTTATCATTCTGGATGCTATCCCTACGAAGTGACATTCAGAAAGAAACATTATAATAATAATAAAAAACTTAGAATTATTTTTATAATAATATTTTATATCTTTCAACTGTCACTGGGGTATTATTTTGTATGTTTCATATCATTTTTTTTTTATTTCGTTTCTACGTTAATTAGCATTTCTTCAATATTCGTGACGCTGTATTATGTTACATTATCTTGCATGAGTGAGAAAAACTATAACAGAATCATGGTATCATAGAACAATTTAGAAGTAATTGGTAATTGATCTGATGAAGTATTTCATTATTTTTATTATTATTCTTTGGATTTTCATTGATTGACATATTCGAATTCATAATGAAATATTAATTTTTTCCCATGTGTTTCAAAACATTCATCTATAGTTAGTAATCATTTATTAGCAGTCATTGTAATTTTGTTTATGCATTGATTTAAAACCTTTCTTACCAATCTTTTCTTTCTATTTATATAGTATTCACTGTACGATGATTGAAGAACATTGGAACTGTATCATATTTGTATAGTTCTATCCTTGAGATATCTTTTTTTCGTCTGGTACATATTCAAGTCGGGGGATGAAAGCGTGAAATACGGAGAAGCATTGGTTGAAGGGCAGAGTACTACAGTAGAACCTTGGAGGACTCCTGTTGCCGTAAAGTGGCATTAAAACCACTTTTCCTTTTTTCACTTAACACCTACTCACGCTAATGTATATTTACTTCAGATTATCAATCAAACTACCACTTTTTTGTTTCTGTCTAAGAATTTGATGTACTTTCATCATTATTATTATTATTATTATTATTATTATTATTGGGGCTTCAGGTCTCGCCAACATTTAGAGCCCCAAACTATCCGCATATTAGACGAATGAACACTTACGTATTCGAGAAAAGATTTTTGTTATAACATGGTTACAACTACTGAGGAGAACTTTTAAAAAAAGACTAAAACCATAGATTTTGAAAACAATATCGATTTGATCTAACCCGCTAGTTGGAATTTTTAACAATCATATCAACGAATGTTGTTAAGTTTAACTCAGGTCTCCGATGGACTGCAGTTCCTTTTTGACATTTTCTTTTCTTTGAAGTAGGGATTTTGCAAAGGGAAAAGGGGGTCCCTATGGGGGCGGGGGGGGGCGTAGCTATAACAGGTCTGTGTGCACGCACGGTCGCACATCAGTCGCTCCGGCGCCGATGGGGACTCTCACCAACACCACCACCACCACAAACACCATCACGCGTCAGGAGATGGGAGCGGCACGCCCCCGGGCACCGCCGCCGTCGTCGCCGCCGCGGCCCTCATGTAAGTCTTCCGAATGGAGCAGCTCTTCCCCCAACCCTACCCCCACCTTTGTCACAATATTTGATTGGATTATGGATTCAAGGATTCCTCGTAATTCGAAAAGAAAGTAAATTTAACAGATTGAGAAAGATGTCGTTGTTTAAATCATACTACATCATAGAAAATAGATTTGATTTTTCGAAAGGGATAATCGTAACAACTTCAGCTCTGAAACAAACGAACTTAGATTTGTAAAGAAAGTGATCCACTTGAATGCTAGAAGTACGAAATTTAACTTATTCTCTCTTCCGTCGACCGATAAGAGGCAAATGTTCGTGATTAGGCTGGTAGTAACCGGTCATCGCGCGTTAATGAACGGACTGAACTGCATACGGATGGCGGGAACATTGAAGAAGATTCACAACGATAGTCTACTTTGGTACTGAAATATCTGGTACATTATTTATAAAAATATGAAAATAGTGTCGGATAAGCTTTGCCGAACGTATTGCCAACAATATAGTATTTTCTTTGTGTTTTGTATCATGCGAGGTTTGATTCACAATTGTTTTGACAATCACATACAACAAAGAATTTCTATAGATTTCAGTGGAGATTCAAGAACGATTACGCGCGCGAGTTTCAATATCTGACGCGACTAAAGATCCAGTAACTCAACCAGTTATTTCCAAAATGAATTCAAAGCGCTAAAGAATGTGAAAATTTAAAGAGACGTAATTACTCTAAGATATACTCTCCAACGTTTTTCCTGCATTCAATTTCTCGTTCACGCCTTTCTTTCGAGAGAATCCAGTGAAAGAAACTATTTTTTACCAAAACATAATTGTGACCACAGTTTATCAGTTAGGTTTCTCTCTGTGACAGTACATAATGCGACTTTCCTTTACGATGAAAACACCCAATATTGTTATTGCCGGACTGTCGGAATGAAAAAAAGCAGTGAATACACATTGTCTAGTATTTTGACATCTGTTTTTCATCTAAATAAGTAGAATTATTCTCATAGTTATATGCATTAAGTATTTGTGTGTGTGTGATTTTAGGGCTCGTCAACGTCAAGGTCATTAGAGCCCTTTAAGTATATTGATTGGTGTTCCCTGTAATGCACATACGATTATACAAAAAATAACTTGTTAATCGTTTCTTGCGTAATGTAAATTTCCTAATCTAATAGTCTTAATAACAATTCATTATCTATAAATAGTCGAAGTACATGAAATATATTGTAACATATAATTGACATAAATTCGAGACGAACAAAAACAAAAACAAAAAAATGATTTTTTGGTTATTGCGAGTTTCACATACCCCAAATATATTTTAGCAAACAAAACGCGTATGGCTCATATTCCTTGAATTCATAATTTGTAGAAATTCCTTGCCTTATGCCTCACCTATAACAGAGCAACTCCTCCTCTCTTCGCATCGTCTGTAGGCGTTCTGACAAGTAGTTACTTTTTTACTTCATCAACTACGTATTGTTCGCTTAACTAGGATTGACGGTAGATTTGCGGTATTTCTTGTACATTCCGATTTATAAGTAGCTCTGGTATATTCACCACTCCTCATACAATATTCACAAATATATTCGGACATAGTTCTATATTTTCTTGTAACTTTCTCCAAGAAGACACGCATCAGCTAAAATTCTTAATTAAACTGATGTGGGATTTTCTTTCTCAATTTTATTTTGCCGTTTTTTTATGTTATGAAAACTTTTACTGCATTGAGTCAGTTTTGAAATAGTTATCTTTCAAATTTCAATGCTTATGACAAAATGTGATTATTGCTCATGGTCGACCTTTGATTTTTTTCTTATGACAATTGTGTATATACTTGTAAGCACTAATAAAAACTGCCAAAAATTGGCATAATGTGTGTCCGAATATTTTGTTGAAATTATCTTTGCAAAGTATATTGTTCTTTAATATTATTTATATTTATGATAAAGTTGAATACCTTTTAAAGTAATGTTTGACTTTTTTATATTAGTAGATTGAATTGCAAATGAATTTGAAATTCATTGCGTGATTGGTATACCAAGCGCATAATGCACTGTTTACATTTTTTCTGTTACAATTCTGGCATATTATCAGTAGCTATTAAAATAAATTACAATATCAGGAGTGTGTCCGAATTACCTTTTTTTCTTCATTACTCACACATCTGTTTTTCATCCAACACACATTATTCAGTTATTTTTTGAACCAACAACATCAGACATTGGGTGGATATTGGCATTTTTGAAACGGTTATAAATGATCATGATGAATTATTTGTCTCGATGTCCACAAATCGGTTCCGTGCCTTTTGTAGTCTGAAAATATATTGGTGTCAACTGATGATCCCAACAAATTAGATCAACTTGTTACTTGGCGTTGATATCTAATAAAAATTCTTACATATAACGAACGCTTAAGAAATGGCCCACATATCCTATAAATATGTTTTTATTCTTTTTAATGGGCGTCATTTGTTACTCCCCTTATTAGCACTCTTGACTAATTGCACCCTTACATTATACATTTACAAACTATAATTTTGGCTATATTCATTGTGTATTTTCCCTTTCGCTGTCATCGGTATGCTAAATTGGTCTTCAGTATTTTGTGTAATTTGGTTGGATTATTATTTACCTACATTTCATAAATCCTATTTTTATAATTCAAATTTAATGTAGAAAAATCAACAATTATGATAGCTTAATATTTTTTAGATTTTTCCGTGTAGTACGCTATTTATAAAACTTCATGAACTTCTGAAACGTAATAGTTTGATATAATTATTATAAATTGTTTCAAAATCTTGCTTGCTCCAAAAATTGAAGTCAATATTTACAATTTTCTCATATTTGTCACTTAGTATCATTCTCACGGAAATTACCTTTCAAATCAACTTAATATCTCCCTATCAAAGGGAACGTTTGACCTTTTGCCAATGCGTCGATAACACCATTTCTTATTTTTCTTGGCACGTTCAATATTTTTAATTGAATTTTTTATTTTTTGTATTTATGCAGGATAACAAAATTCTGTCACTAACCTCTTTTGTTTTTTACGTTCTTACTTGTAATAATAATTTAATATTATATATTATTAAACAATTAATATGGTTTAAATATAAATAATTCAGGTTTGTTCACCGGTGCTTGGTAGTATTAACTAAAGAAAAGAATTTTCTTAGTTTCTACTTGTCATTGAACACTAGAATAACTTTTAATTATGGTTTGTACTTACCTTCTTGTTCAATATTCGACTATTATGAAAAGAAACATAACAATTTCTGTGCGGGTCACTGCTTTCTGGGAAATATTAAATTGTTTTCCATTTCCTGAGCGGTCTGAGTTATACCACGTTCCAAATAATATTGAACTAAAAGAAATAATTATCCTAATATGGTTTCAAAGGTTTCAGAATAATATAAAAAACATGAAATATTACACTTCATGCGCGTAACTAATTCAGCTTTTCACTATATACTTCATAAAGAAACCTCCATTTGCGCGGAAAATACGCAAACAAATTTTTGTAACCCCACGAGATTTTGTGACAAGACACATGAAAACAATTACATTTTCCAAATAATTTTAGAAATTGAAAATACTTGATCCGATACTTTGATTTAAGAAACGTGCTAAATTAAAATCATGCAACTCTTAAACTGTAATGGTAAGCAATTTGTTATATTACTTATGAGTTTGAATATTTTGCTCAATTGCATTCGGCGCGTTTAATTCCATTGCCTCTTTATGAGTCCGATACGTATTGTAACTTTAATTTATTTTTCAGTCAGTGACAAAGATAGTCATTTTCTGTTCCAAACGGAAACTCTAGCTATACATCTGGCTAATATTTTTGGAGTATACGTAAAATAAAAAACAATAGTAAGGCTAACCTATGTTGTAAACAGAAGCGCAAAATATTGTCAAAACTAATCTCTCCAAATTTGAAAGAAACACATCGGGAAAAAAAGCGTTCTCGTATAAATTTTTCTATTATCACATAGGGCCCGCTCAAAATTAAAATGCTTTAATTCATATTTGTCGGCAAATAACGAACTTAGTTTCCGACCAAACTTCTGACTTCGAAATGAGTTATTTATTGGATAAGAATTACGTTTAGTTTTTGGGTTCATATTGTTTTTGGTTTACTTAGGAAGTATTAGTCTTTAAATAACTGCTTCATTATATTACAAAGTATTCTTTGGTTAAAAATAAATGTATTTGAAGACAGTAATATTACTAGACCAAGACATCTTAACGAAGAAAAATAGAAGAGACTAGGATTTTTTCTATGATGTTACTCCTTAAAAATTTCCTTGTTTATGACATTCTATTGTAAATTCACAAGTATTACGATGTGAATGACAAGAATATCCGTCTGAAATTGCTGAGATGTGTGCATTAGTGAAAATCGAAAAAACTCTGTCCTAAAACAAACTAACAGAACTCTGAGGAATAAGGTCTTCCACCAGAAGAAATCTCGAAACGTATACCGTTCGGAAAGCCTTTTCGAATCGACGACTGCTCTAAAATATTTCGTTCGAAAACCGAATGTTTCCTTAAGCACTGGTTCATTTAGAAAAAGGTGATAGCAATAACAAATTCATTTCAAGAAATTTAACAGATGCGTAGCCTACTGATGTCATAACACCCAATTGAGAACATATGTTAACGACAAGTCAGACATTAGTGGATATTATTTTTTGTTGACTCCAGAAGTTTGGTACTCATACTAATCCACTATTCATACTCATACTTCACCTGAGAAAATATAGTATTGCTTTGATTTTGTGTCTGTTCATACAATTAACCATTTTTAGGTGAGACAGTTGTTGGGCACGTTATCTCAAGTACATTCCTTAAATTACATCTTTAACGTAGTTAGCCGTGTTAAAGTAGTAAACCAAAACGGTATGTATTTAAAAAACGGACGATGATTTCAGTTCAAACAGTTAAGACTTAATTTCAAATTTATTTTGATCCCTCAAGGAAGTAATTGTCCGGTGTGGGTATCGACATACTTTTTATTTTAATTATTCGGAACTGCTTTCTGTGCGGGTCACTGCTTTCTGGGAAATATTAAATTAATTCAAAAAATCTTTTTTTAAGAGAATTTTCCCGAAGCGCGTCTCCTCGATTTGTTCATGGTGTAATAAAACAGGTAATACGGTCTTGAGGATAAGCAGTGCAAGCCAATCAAACGCAAGACATTTTTGGAGCATGTTTTAACATGTTCTACATATCATATATAATCTTAATTGATAATAAGATAATATAATCTTAATTTTTGACACAATATTATTATTACTATTATAATTACATTTTTCCACTTGACAAATCATTTTATAACCGCTTAGAATAAAACACTTAGTAAAATAATTATTTTTCTATCAATTTCGTAGCATCAGTTAGCATTGATATTCATTTAGTATCGAAATCATCTCGTCAAAAACATTTGAGATCAATGGAAAAATGTTTTACGTTTGATTGGTTGACACAATATCCCCTTTCACCTCGGTTAGCACCGTGTCACCTTGTCTTCTTACATTATGGTTCAGACGGCTAGCAGCAAATGCTTTCTATTTGTAAAGAATGCAGCGACCGCGTGTGTGGAGGGGAATGAGGGAGAGGGGGAGGCAGGGCGAAGAGTGACGGCGCGTGTCTTTTTGCTGTTCCAAAGGGAGGAGGGGCGGAGCTTCCCTGAGCGGGTGCAGGTGAAGCTGAAGCAACGCCTGCTGGTAGTGTCAAACTCTATGACGCGCCAAGACACCAAGGACGTCGACGAGTGCGAAGAGTCAGTGCACTGCACCTGCGCTCGTTTTTCTGCATGCCTCCCCCATCCCTTCCACTTCGTCCCCCTCCCCTACCTGCGATGACAACCGTCCTCGTCTCCAACTATAGCAGTCGCCAAGAATGATGGCATGTGGTCTCGTGTACGCAGTAGCCCTTGGAAAAAACACGTGACTGTGTGTAGCGAATAGCGTCATTTCTCTCTTGAGCTCCACAGTGAGCAGATGATTAATTTCTTCGATACTTTATTCGGTGATAGAATAATCAACAGTTATTGTTCGAAGGTGCCTTAAAATGTTGTGAACAGAGAATCTATACAGCAAAACTATATGTCTCGTCCTCGCGGCCATATGTCATTAACGGTGGCGACGATGATACAACAACTACATTTCATCTGTTCATCCTCAACGATCCTATTTTGATTTACCCCCAAACATTCTCTTTTCTTCTATATTTCGGGTGTTTCTACCTCTCCGTGGGCATGTTCTGTATTTTTTGTTGTTGTTCACTGCTTCTTCCTTACGGCTTCTCTCCGACAGCTGGAGTGTCTTTTTCTCTTTTACTTCATTTAAATTTGCCTTGAATATTTTTCGCCTTCGATTTTGATCAGAGAGTACATTTTTTTCATCCTGCATGAATACTCCAGATTTCTTTATTTATCCTTTTCATTATTCACGGATTATGTTTTTAATATTGTGTACCATAACTTTTATTTTGCTGTGTCACAGTTTTTTATTTTACTCTCACTATTCTCCGTTGTTCTTCTTTTCTTTTTTCATTTTTTAATATTATTTTATTTTGTGCATTTTGAAAATCAGACGATATTTCTTGTACCTAATAAAATTCATTTTTTAAACCAGAGGCTTAAATATGCTACTCCTAGAATGCGTTTTGATGAGTGTTTATGAATTTAAGATATTTTATGGTTTTCTTCAGTCATGGTTATCATATCAAAAAATCTATTGACTTAAAGGATTCTTTAATACATGTACATGTTAAAGACTACTTTGTCATGTAACTTTTTTTGTTTGTTCTGGACTGTCAATTGACTTTTCTGAAATTCAATTTAACGCAATCTTTCTTTCAATAGAGGAGGTTAACCATCTACACGCTGCATTAGTTTTCAACTAGTTTTATCCATGACAGAGTTTAGTCAAAATTATTCATGAGACAATAATTCAAAGAAAACTTCATGCGAATGACACAGGAAAAGACATGAAGAAAGTCAACATGAGTTTGAAATCGGTAAAGTTTGTTCGCGTGTAGCAGCATTTCGTCCGAGTAACACTTTTCCCTAGTAGAGTTCTCCGAATTCCAAGAACGTGCCACTTATGGTACGCTATGTCTGCCCAAGTAGCGTTTCGTCCGAGGGTGTTCCCGTTCTTTGCCTCACAATTAGGAGAATGACAGGTAAAGAATTGCAACTATATTACCGTAAATGTCCGACTTATTACATTATGATCAGGCGTCAAACCTCAATCTAGCCTTATAATTATAAACAATGCCTTATGTTGAAATGTGTTAAGTTGAATAGTTCTACTTTATGTTCAAACAAATCTGTAATCCTTTTAGTTTCCTAGATTTAAATATTAAATAAACAAAATATTATTTTTATATATTTATAAGAGAAAATAGACTGAAGCGGGTTTTATACTGATATTTAATACTGCGTTAGATTATGTGATTTCTTGACTTCGTGGATTTGTAGCACATAGTTGGACCAGCTTATAAGTTTTACTTCTGCAGAAAGGGGGAAGGTGTGAGTTCCCAATGACGTAGATGAGTCTCTCCAGCCCTGTAGATGTGTCACACGTTTTGGAGGAAACTACTCGATATCATGTATACTCTGATATGTGCGCGGATGTACTATAGCATCATTCTAAGAATTTTATTTTCGGACAAAATGCTACAGATCCAAAGAGACAGAATGTGCTGTAACATAGAAATCTCTTAGATTGCGGTGAACCTCACCGCCAGGTAACAGATTAATCATGTTACGTCGAATGAAAATGAATGAGAATTGTAGACGGGCCTGGGTGGCGAACGGGATGGCGCAGTCGGTAAGCGCATGAGCGCGCAGAGCTCAAGGTCCCGGGTTCGAATCCCGGTCCCGTCTACCATTTTCATTCGACGTAACATGATTAATCTGTTACCTGGCGGTGAGGTTCACCGCAATCTAAGAGATTTCTATGTTTGTGAACCAGAAATGGAAAATGCTACCCAAATAAAGTACTTCCTATGGGAGTCGCCTCAGATGAGGAATCTAGTCTCTACGAGACCACCTCAGAGGTCTTTGGGTTTCACAAGTTGAATGAGAATGATAGACGGACCCGAGAGGCGAACGGGATGGCGCAGTCGGTAAGCGCATGAGCGCGCAGAGCTCAAGGTCCCGGGTTCGAATCCCGGTCCCGTCTCCCATTTTCATTCGACATAACATGATTAGAATGTGCTGTGTTGTCAATGCATTTCTGTCTTTGGAAGAAACGCTACTCGGACGAAACCGTACCATACCGTTTGTTCAAAACATATACTGCCAAAAAGCCGACTTAGTCATTTACTTAAATCTAATAAAGTAGATTTTATACTACTATTGGTAATGAAAAATACCTCGAGTGTAATCGTGCAGTATTTAAACCACGTTAGACTTAGCATTTAAACTACTTCGATACATAGAACACGACCATTAATTGTCGAGGAATTATGGTTCAGGCCAAAATGCAGTATGTTTCCTCAATGCGCATTGTTTTGTAAAAAAATATATTGAAGAATTTTCTTTCAAGTGTACATTATTTTATTCCTCATTTCGTATATCATCCGAATTTTCGAGAATTCCGAACATCAGGATTAGTTGGGAGCAAAATCCTGATAAACGAGTTTGTACCGTTATCCCAACGTCGAAGGTAAACTTATGAACCCCTGAGGTGACGTAAATTTTTTATCTTTTTTTTTCAGCATCCGCTTATTTCCTCTTTTCTTGTTACTTCCACTTTTTCATTTTGTTTCCCTTGCGGGTGTTCTTCCAAGTGTTTGGACTGTTTGGTTGCTTGACGAGTGATCCGAAATCCCAAGAAGCCAAACTCACAACGCGTAACTTAAAAACTCTTCTCTGAGTTTATTTTTTAAGTGTTTCTTTCCGCAGCCACGAAGACACTAACCAAGTCTTACCTCCCACCCACCAATGAGTGCATTGGACGACGACAGTTCCGAACTCATTCCCTTGTTAGCACCCACCTCTGTGTGGTTTCGTGACTGGCGAAACTACAACATGTGTCCCATCGCCCTATGGCTCCAGTTGATGGACAGTCGTCTTCTAGCATGTCTATCTACCTATCTGTTCTGCCTGCAGTCCGTTGTTGGCTTGGTTGCCGCTTGTTCTTGTTGCTTTATTTCGTTCTCTTTGAATCAACTTTTATTTCCTTCTCCGTCTATGTGTATTGGATCTGATGTTGGCTGATGGTAGACCGTATGTCACTGCGATATTTCAGGAAACATTGCAGCGAAGAAACTATTGAATGAGGCTAGTCTCATTCCACGCTTCAGTTGAAACATCTCGAGTCTCAGATGTACTTCCAGTACATCTGGTTCTCTGCTGTGGGTTGATCTGTAAAGGTAGTTCTGCCACCGACAGAGAAAGTTCCTCCAACATTATTAGATCAAAATTGCTATAAGTGATATATATATATATATATATATATATATATATATATATATATATATATATATATATATATATATATATATATANAACACACCTTATCGGTTATTTAAGCAACATTTAAACTATTTAATATTTGGATGAAATACATATCCCTTAAAAGAAAGAATTCATTTTCGAAAATTAATTACTTTCCGAATATTTTATATAGATGATTTTTTACTGGGTATCAAGTACCTATATTATTAAAAAAAAATTGTTTATAGAGGTCACATATAGTCTGGAGAGATATTTTAACATTCTAACATATAATAATAAACTGTTTTGTTACCAATTAGATTGTCGTTACTAGTTGCTATTATTCATAAAAACTAACATACAAAGTAATTGAAATATAAACAAAGAAGATATTCTGAATATTCAATGATTTGAATAACATAACCCGCCAGAACCACCTTAAATAAAAAGTGTATTGGAATTGTATGTTCTTATATTCGTTATAAGTTGGATTGAAAATATTCTTTGCTTTATTGTAGTGTGGAATATATTTAGGAAATGGAAGGAGAATTTGCGATATCACAATAGAAAGAAGTTGTTTCATGATGTTAAATCAAACTTTACTTTTCAAGACATATTTTTAATAGTTTTACGTTCATTTCCAATTAGTGTTCTTCGTGAGAAATTAATATTTTATGTGCGAACGTTTAGTTACGTCAAGAATATTTCTATTTCACCCAAAATACACTGAGCGTCATGTTGAAATGAAAATGTTCAAAACACATACAACGAATAATGATTCAACACGTAGGTCCTAACTATTTTTGGAAGTAAATTCAATGTAGAAGCAATCTAGTAGTATAGGTGCTGTTGCATTTTACCTTAACCCACAGCATTAGGACGAAGAACTCCATGCTTTTAGATTGGAGTATGCCAAGTGTTTCCTGTCACATAAAAAGTGACTGCGGAGATCCTTATACTGTTGCCTCTTAGATAGTTCGGTGTTGCATGAGTGGTAGTTTTCTTGTGATGGTCGTATACGATCTAACCCCGTCCTTAGACTGATACTTGTTTAGTGTTTCCTGTGCATGGTTGCTCTAGCATCGTGGTTTGTTCCTATTGAATGCGGTGTGTGTTTTTGTTGCAAGGATAGCGGCTGCTGGAATCGTAAGTTCGATGTCTTTTGATGTTGGAATGTTGGAATGATGATCATGAGTAGCTTTAGGAATCACTCTTCAATGTATATTTCTGGCTTATGCAAAATTACTATAATTTTAAAACTGAAAAAATAAATAAAATTTTGAAGTAATTGAAATTGATGTGTTCAGTGTGTTCTAATAATTGCTTGACAATATCAGTATTAACTGCCAAAGGCCTAATTAAATATACAAAACTATTATTTATGAGAATGTATATATCTTTCACTAAATCTAGCTTCAAACTCATTGTTTCTTATATCAAGATAACTGCTTTTCAAAAATCCATCCTAAATATGTTTTATCCAGAATCCTGAGGTGCGAATCTAAAATATATTATCAATGTCGTCTGTGATAAATTAATGTATTGGAAGAGGTTATATCTGTATAAGAATAATAATGATATTTTGAGTGATAGTACTGATGGAGGAACGTACAATAACCGGAGTGATAATGAAAATCTCTATACTATTTCTTCCAGAATCTCTCCCTAAAATAATGATAGTTCTGTTAAAAAGTAGAAAAATGAGAATGGATGGAAATTTTGTTTTTTGTGAATAAAGAACATTTTAAAATTTAAGTCCGTGATTCACAAGGCGGTGTTGCCTACCCGACCGTTTCTTTATTGAATGTTCAAGATATATTGAGCTGTAAGACGATCGTCTTCAGTACTTGTGTTTCTGTTCACCACTACAAGGTTGGAAACATGAGTCATGAAGAAGGCCGTTTTCATTAAGGAAGGGGATGGAAGGGGAGGTTGATCACATCACTTCGTGTTATTGTCGGATAAACTTGTGGACAGTGCTCTCGTTAGTATCCTCCTATTCGCCTTGTTCTATCATCTCGAAATGGTGTTTTTATAGCAGTGGAGGGGATGTGGGTAGGGGGTTGCGTTCGTCGGAGACGGCGGTGGCCGGTGGCCGATCAACGGCGGTCGGCCCTCGCCTCGCCAGCGCCGGGCGCATTCTCTCACCCTGACGGATAGGCGCGTCTCTTCCAGCTTCAAGCACAACGCGTCGTTCGTGTCGCGTCTACCCACCATCCGACGCCACAAGAGCACCAGTCTGCATTCGCCGTCGCTGGCGAAAGGCGGCGGCAGCTCGGCAGGCGGCGGTGGCAGTGCCGGCAGCGCGGGGGCGGCGGGCGCCCGGGGCTTCCACGATCTCAACGCCTCCTCCGAAAACCTGGGTGAGTTGGCAGCACTGCGAACGCAACTGCATCTTCGCGCCCTTCCTCCTGCCGCTCGCAAACCCCCTTCCAAGAAACAAACTGACCTCCAGGCGGCGCGCGCTCGGGATCACGGGCTGTTGCAGACTGACCAACTTGTTCTTCATTTTCACTCAGTTGAAACATAACAAGAGCTGTTAACATTTTCGAGATAAATTCGGTTCTCTTAACACTCTAGAAGCAGGTTAAGTTCACCACTTGTGACTTTCCTTAATGTACACTAAAGAATGCGGGGATATCAATTGTAGGGATGTGTGCTTAATAAATTCTTCGAAGACCTTGAAAGATCTTGGAATAATAGATTTCAATAAATTGAAAATAAAGGGAAAAATATGAATATAAATTGAAAGTATTCCCTGAGGAATGGGGAGTATTACAATTGATACAACATTAATTTGATGTATTCACATTAAAACGTTCTATTTTCTTATTTTAAATTCTAATTGTGTTTCTCAACACTTCATGTCAGTACACTTAAAGTATGAAACGGAGTAAAAAAGTATTTAATTTAACCTGGTCAGCTAATTTTATTTCTTCGGATAAATGTATAATAGTTCGGTTTTAAAAGTGAAATTTCTGTCAGTCAAATCCAATTAAACCTTCCCTGCTTCGTAGGTCCGAGAATGAATTGTAGCCTTTATTTCTTTTTCTAGGAAGAAACCATGTATAACTCTACAATTCTATCTAACATCAGCGTTATTAAATTCATTCTTAAACTTATGAGCCATTGTGTTGTGTTCATGCGGGTAATCGCAAAAAAGAACTGAGTACATAAAATGATATCTCTTTAGAAAATATTTTGTCGTTAAAAATGACTGCATTTAAGTCACAAGAACATCTTAATTTTTCATGTATTGACTTGTTAAATTTATTAGTTAAGTCCCTAAGCTTCTAAAATTTGTGATGATTCAGTTGTAACCAAAGAAATGTGTGTTTCCTAAATGACTTTGCTAAATCACATTTCGAAACAAAATATATGCATTCACATCCAACATAAACTTAATTTTATTGTGGATGATAAATCACGGCAATGAGTACTACACGTATTACAGCCATCGATCTTGACTACAGGAACGCGCAAAGTCTATGAACCAGTGTAATGTGATTTCCGCACTCATACACCTACGTAGTACGGGTTGCATACGGTATTGAGTGCAGGGGATAAGCGGGCAAGAACTCCATAGCGTCGTACCGCTTCCAGTGCGTTAGCTGACTGTTGCCCGTTTAGCCCCTGTAGACTCATCTATATACTAAAGTAGTTTTAAAGTTACTGAGAAATGGAAAGAAAATCACATAAAAGTCACAAATTTGACGTAACAGTTTCTGCATACAGCCTTCCTCAGCCACGTCCATACGAAGTCATTATAATGGAAACGCTCCCCAAACATTCCCAATCCATAAAATAAAAACATGTGAATTAGGTTTCATCTGGTCACTAGGAGCCTCTACCCATCCCGGTTTAAATAGACAACAATAAATTCTTCAAAACTCGATTTGAAATTTCCCTCCCACTTTTCTTTCCTTCATTTAACGGTCGGTCAAAGTAACCCGAAGATAGAAGACTCGGATCATTCTCTACATGGCTGAGGAAGCCTGAACGGTTCCGCCAAATTTCGAGGGTTCACTAGCATTTGATAGTAACCGTAGCTATAATCCGGAACGAAGAAAATGTTAACAGCATTGTCGATTTTGCATACATATATCCAGTGGAAGCTCTTGCTATTTCCATACACTGTCGATGTGTATCCCGTCCGCCTCAACTTTCATTTTCCAATAGCGACTGCTTGAAAAGCAAACAAACCTAACTATGAAGAATCAGGGGGGAAAGTCTGTCAGCCATTGCCCCGAGTCTATTGCGCCGCCAGAATAAGCAACAATTTTCAACCTTCTCTCTCTCTCTTATTCTCTGTCTCTCTCTCTTCTCTCTTTGGTTCTTTCGCTGTCAGCTGTTCGTGTTAGCGATTGCTACAGGCTTCCTCATCGACGACAGGTAACTGTGGTCGTACTCAACTCACGCTTCCTCGCCCTCCGAAGCAGCTCTCTACTGACTTTAATTTTGAAAACTGGTGACCAGAGGCAGGATTTCGTCTCGTGTTAATCAAGTTTCGTAAAGAAAATATGAGTCGTTCTTACACGTTTTACCAACGAACCCTGCTTCTGGCTGCACATAAACTTTTTCTGTTTTCGAATCAACGCATGATTGATTTTGTCGAGGAAAAACCTATTGTTGCTGGGTTTTTTAAAAAAATATTTATTGAGTGCACCAACGTCGGAGTGGCAATGTAAGGCGTGCCCCATGTATCTTTTTTCTTTTGACACTCTCTCTCTCTCTGTCGTTGAGTCGTGCATCCACCCCTCCATCCCTGTGCCCCCTGACCACCCCTTTATAACCCATCACTCTCTTGTGCGCTGTTGAGCGTTTGCATGAAAGCGAGTTGGTGGCGGATCGTTCAAGGCCTACACACACAGCTCATGTGAGCAGACGGCCGGCCTACTGTACCCCCGCTTAACGTGCCTTCGCTTACTGTGTCGCTGCTCGCCCGCTACGAAGTATGGCTCGGCCGAGCGGGGCATCCGTCCGTGATTTGTTCTCTTCGTCTCTTAGTTTCTTCGAACATCATAGTCTGTTCGAAACTTCAACCAACCACTGAGATGGAGTGCAAAAGTTTTCTTAAATTATTCGGAAAATTGTAGGTGGCATTTGAAATTTCAAGTTGCCCAACACCTTTGACTGATAAAAAACCTCTTACCTTCGTCATAAGAAATTTCGATATCTTAATCAGTACTATGATAATCAATCGTGCTTTTCATTTCATTCACGTAGCGGCGATATTTGGAATGCCATTCATGTTAAATGAACGGGTAGCGTGAAATATATTCCTTCGCAACTCCAAATTCTCTGACCTCAATTCGGAATTCAATATTAATCCCCTCGAGCAAAGGACAAAGGACCTTAAATTCGGAAAAGTGCTTACCGGGACAGGGGATCTGCGTCTACGCAGCCTGGGGCGTTACATTACATTTGGTTTCGATCTCAAGTTCTACATTTTATTTATTCACTTATTAAAATTAAAACCAAAAACTTCTGTTCATAAACAGAAGTGCTGTGGAAAAGCTATGTTCATAAACATAAAACACAACTTTCTAACACGTCATATNTTATTATTATTATATTGGTATTTCTCTTTTCTCAGCATGTGACGCGTCGGACAGTTGATGCCCTTAGGCGTCACTGCTTATTTTTTCATACTCGCTAGGATACAAGCACTTCAACACGTAGGATAGTTCTGCCCCCATGGTTTTAAGTTATTTCATTTATTGATCCAAAATAATGAACTTTAGACGAGTATTTTGTCTCATATTGCTCGTATATAAAATATTGTAACAAATAGGCGTCAATATTTGATTTATTTCTCTATAAAACGGAATCTCGATACAATAGCGCTTTCGTCCATCAGGTGTTACTGATGATCACTGGTAAACAGTAACCTAGTAGACGTGTCATAGTTGTTCATTTTTCTCCAGAACTGATACTCCATGTTTTATACTTCATGTTTTATATTTGAACCATAACGAAATGAAAATGGATGTAATAAAGCTTATGTTACGAAGGAATACACGGGAATAGGTTTGGCTGTGAGAACCAAATTCAGAGGAAGTAAAGGATTTCTCCAAACCTTAGGATGGATACATCCCAACTTAAACGAGTAGCATTCGAACTTAAGGGTTGGGATGCGATATCCAAAGGTTTAGAGAAAAACCTCGCATCCAAATCTAGGTTATTCGCAAACCATCGTGATTTGTCAGCATAGTTACATCGGATCACTCCCAAATCTGTAATAAATAATACATAAAAGGCTGGTAAATACCATATTTACGGATATGGTGACAACATTTTGATGTCATTATGAAAAACAATGAGATTGCGAAAGAATTTCATTGAAACAAAAAATCATGCCAAGAGTATTTTATTTCAACATACATCTCCATCGATGGCGCATTTATCCCGAAGATGAAAATTGCCCTGTCTTGAGATCATATTGGAAACAATGGATTCTGCGACCCGTGTCTCCGAAATTTCGCTAGTACCAACTCACTTGCGGATTGCCGAAGGCCGCTGCTGCATTGTCGCCCGCCATGCCACCCACAGCCACCACGCTTGATACCCCGGCCCCACCGACCAACCGACCGTATGGCCTTGCCCTGCTTGGACCCACAGGACAGCGCCATTGCCTAGCTGACTTGTTTTCTCACCCGTCCCTAATGTTGCAGCAACAATGTACGATCGAGAGAGAAGACCCACCGAAGGTACATTGTTGTTTCCATTGTTGGGATGTAGGTGGCGCGAACAGCCACAGGGCGTTGAACGCTAGCCACAGCGAGGACTCTGTGGCGGATCCCTCTGTCGCCAAGAAGGCGTCCGACGGTAAGTCTTCACTGCCCTCCTCCCCTCACGGAACCCCCTACCCCCGACCCCGCATGCCCCCTCGTCATTGGCTACCTACCCGTCGCAGCCCCTACCCCGGCCACGCCTCGGTCAGTCGTTCAGCATGTTGTTGGTAGCAGAGCGGCTGTTGTGGTTCCCCTGTAGACGTTGTGCGGAATGCTAGCTTCCGCTCAGGTGCTGGTTGTGTCCCCGCCAACACGTCATGGGGAGAAAGGAATTAGACTATTAATAGTAACAGTCCTCATTCCATGTTGTGTGTTTCACTCGTGATGTATTGAATTCGCTTGTACATGTTGGTATGAAATAATATTAATAATGTAGAATTGTGAGCTCGAGGTAATACACTAACGAATCATCACTCCCATTACATTCTAAATGAGAGTTGCTGTATGAATTTAAGTGGGCCCAATCCAATAAAGAAATACACTTAAATCCAAGTATTTGATGGGACTATTCCAATAAATAATACACTTAATTTACGTTATCATATACATCTAGGCTACTCTATATCAAAAGATACTGACTGATTGTTTAAGCTGAAGCATTCTGCAAATAATAATATTCAAGTAATGAAATGTGATTATCTGTTTTTAAAAATTTTCATTATTTCTGGAAGCGTTCGTTAACTTATAATTCTTTTTGTTTTTCTAAACTAATGGTACAGAGTATGGCCCAGTCAAGAAAAAAAACTGTTTCGCTCAATATTTTGTTTATCGTTTTTTAAACTTTGTATATCCCATTCATATGCATTTTTAGAGCACATACTTCTTTGGTATTATATGAAGCGTTATCACTTTAATACTGCATCACTAAATTGTTTGACCTTGTGTTATAATATGCTTTACAAGTGGATGTAAATGCATAAGAAAATAAATAGAATTGTAAAACATCGCTAAATAAAGAAAATTAGAACGGGAATAAAATTACACACGCTTTAGTTTCTCAACTGAGACCCAACCCTCGATTCACTAACGGCCTTTAATAATCTATATGTAGAACATTGAATTAAGTTTAGGAGGTTATATTGAAACGCATGCCAGAACTTCTTCTATAGATCTACTATTCCGTCGTTTATGTTGGACAACAAATTATACCTGAAGGCGTTTCGTGAAGAAGCTTCTTCTTCGAGTTCGCCTCTAATAAATGCAGTTGTCCCATACACAAAACGTCTCTTTCAGAAATCGACTATGTGTCTTCTCTGCATTTCATATTGGATTTCCCCAATTTTCTCTTTCAGTATTGCACATTCACACTGTACACACATTCTTCAGTCCTACAAGACGTCGAACCCCTGTCCTGTGAACGTCCTATGTCGCGTTTTTGGTGCGAGTGTCACCGCGTCGCCCAGTCAGCAACACAAGTGCCCGCCGCCGGAGCTAAACTTCTTGGACGGGCATTTGCTGATGCTGCAGCCTCTGAGTTGCTGCTGCCCAACCACCATCTGCTGGCGGGGGCCTCGTCCGCGGGGCCCGCGTCGCCCGCACGGGCGCCTCCGTCCTCGGCGCTGCTGCGCATGGGCGAAGCGACTGCGCTGCCGCTCGTGCTGTGCGGCCTCCTGCAGCACGAATTCGGAGGACCGTACTCTGCCTCCGCCGCCTCCTCCGCCGTCGAGGACGCTGTGGACACCGATGGAGAGACTGCGGAATCCGGAGCAGCAGCCGCACGCGCCGCCGAAGCGGTGTCTTCGCTGCTACTCGGCAAGAGTACGCCCCTCCCACTCACTCCCCTCTGACACGTCGCGTCACGTCACATCACGTCCGCGTCGGACCACACGACGACGCATCGGACGGCCACTGGATGCAAGGAGAAACGGTGACGGTGGCGAGCGGAAGGACGGTGACTCATCTCCAGCATGACTTTATGATCACCCTCAACGAGTCAAAGATGATATTTTACTCCAGTCCCTATTTGACTTTCATAACATTATTTGACCTTCCACGTACATCTTCAATACTAATACTTTCACCTAATTATTCGAAAGAAAATTATACCTGTAAAAGTGTAATATATTTTGACTCAAGAAAACATCTATAAGTTTAATTCTAATAAAAGTAATCTCAAAAAAAGATATGGTTTATTTAAGTCAATCATATAATGGGGAAAAGTCAGATGAAGTGAATGCTTGGTGAAAAACTATTCTAGTTCATTGGAGTGGTCATAATTCGTGAATGGTGATGAGTGTGGATAGTTACCTCAGCATCAAAACATGCTTAAGTAAAAATACACACTTCGTGCGTTCAAAACACAAGTTAGTGCCTTTTGAAAACCAAATTCCCGCTCTGCGATCCGTGGCATTCTTTCGCGATGAGGAAATTTGCCAACCGTTAATGTAGTTCGTCGCTAACTGTTTCCGATCTCCTACATCCAGTGACCCTTTGCAAACGTCGCCGCCTCTGTCAGCTCCGCTGTATTTGTCTCTGTGCTGCTGGCTGTGTTCTTGGTGTTAGTGTTGTGTGCAATCGGTGTACAGTCACTGCGCTCGGTTCGGCGTTTGGAGGCGGAAGACCAAAGATGAATTGGACGATCATGTCACTTGGTTTTCGTTTAACACTCTTTTAACTATTCACATTATATGAACATTTCCATAAATTGTCTTATATAATGCGACCGAAATAAATTGATTTTATATTTAATCGAGACACCGCGTAAGAAATTCCATAAAATAATCAACATTTTTATATTTCCTGATTCACAGGATGTTTTTCACTAAATTAAACGTATCGACGTTAAGATTTATTATCTTTAAACACCTACTTACAGTGAGAAAAATGGCAGATAGTATTCTAAAAAATAATTCGCTATTATTACATTTAATAGTTGCCATTTATTTCCCTCGCAAGGGAATTCACCACTATTAAATAGAAGTAACATAATTCTCAACTTGTATCTTACTGATTCATGAATGCAACAAATGACAAATAGTTTGAGATAATGTTTCAATTATCGCTTCGAAAATTTGAGTTGACCCAAGTCGTCGGATGATCCTTGCGAAGTTCTGCGTTTCAAATATATGCATCCAAACACAACCGACATTAACGACTTAAGAATCAGTGTGTGGATTTCTGTTTTCTTAATGGATAACGAAGTTTTCCAAATGATAACTAGAAGTTAAATGATTTGTTCGAGTATAATTAGGCTTGTAATCATCGCCGGGTATGACTTCCAAATACGACATTCCCTCTTGAATGACCTAGGTTCTATAGATCACGTATATCCAACGCACTAGAAATAATTGCAGAATAGGCACTTTGTATAACTGTCGTAATGAGAATACATTACAGAGTAAATTTTATGCGAGAAGACGAAATGTCCAAAACGTTATTTTATGTCTAGTACTATTTCGTAAAGAAATTAATAATTTATAAACAATTATTAAGAACAATACTTACAATTGGAATAAATACGAAAGATTATAATGGACTTTGGTAGCAAAATATTGGCTGCATTATCTAGATAAATATTCTGAAAATCGCATTGAATTGGCATTGACAAACATTTGCCAACTACCTATAAATTTGTGCCCACATGGAACGGCCATCTGGTGGAAACCTCGGATTATTATTGGCTAACCTATTTCCATATAGAGGTTCTTAATTTAAGTGATTAGTTTATTTGTATTACAAATGTTTGCCATTTTTATTTTTGAAAAGTAAATTTCCTTTTTGCTCTCTCTTTGAGAATTTTGTTATTTTTGTCGGAAAGGCTATATTAAATTGAATTTCCCGGTAAGTTTTTGAAATATATTTGTTTCTATAGATGTGACGCTTCGAATGTTTTCCTCTTATACGTTAAATGAATTGTAAATAATCTCTTCTTAGTTACCTTTAGCATTATCATCAATACTTTGTTTTCTTATGTATGCTAATGTATATGCATATGTTCTTTATTTATTTAAAATTCAGTGATGATCTGACACAATTTAGGATCGAAAAATAGTGTTGAAATGGAGAATGTTTCTCCACGTATTGGACCTTGAAAAGAGAATATGGCAAATTTTATGTCACCAACTTGGAACCATGTAAACATTTAGCTGTCTTTTATGGTCTGTGCACTGTGTATGACAAACATTTCAATAGGCAATTCAATAGAAGTTCAAGAAATTCAAAACGTGACGCGAGTAAATTGGCAGGAACTCGGCTAGTTCTGAAGAACGTATTTGAAAGGCTGTCTGTACTAATAATAATTTTGAATTAATGCAATGTGTGCTTAATTACAATAGAAAAGATAGAAATATTACCCAAGACAAAAAATATATATTTACGGAGTAATTAATTATCAGTCATAATGTATGACCCTGTAAAAATATGGTAAATATCAGGATGACCTCTTTCCTAAGACGAATCGCGAATGAACAAAATACGTCATTAATTTAGTAACTTAAAAAGAAATAATAGATACTTATTTATCCAATTACCACAAACTCCACACACTTCGCATTAAAATATTTTATTCAGATTATCTTTTCCATGAAATATTTTCCATGAGTATTTTTAGCATTCGGATGAGCTTTTCGTGTTACGTACGCGCCAAATAAAGTTAACACCCAATCAATCCTATAAAAATTGTGTTAGCTCATAAAAGTTTGTAAAAAAACTCATGTAAAAATATGTTTAAAATATTAAAAACCAATCCAAAATTTTAGTCATTTGCACCCTTAAATTGAAACAGTTTTAGACATAGTGATAGGAACGCCAGTTCAATAGGAAAATGGATGCCGCAGTGTCCCTGGAAAGTGTGACCAATAGATTGCTGTCATTTAGAGAAACATTTGCATTTCGCGTAGTCAGTTGTTATCGAACGACCATTGAACACTGACATCTGTTTGCTTCAGTTTTTAATTTGTTAATATCGAGAAATTATTACTGTACTATTCAGAGCGTGTATTGCGGAGAAAAGATAAAAAGAATTACTATTGTTATTTCATGGAATAATAGGTGGTTCCTCCGTCGGTTCTTTATCATTTGAATTAACCACTAAATCGTGCAATGACTGACCCGGTCATGCTTTCTCATTTGTTGTTAGAAAATCTGCATCTTTCATTTTGCTACCGGTGGCCTTGACTTTTTAATTGGCGCTTAACAATCAAACGTCTATTATTTGTATTCTGTTTCCGTATTTTACTCTGAAAGCATGAAGATTCTCTCAGATATAGACCATAAGATCTATTTCTCATCCCAAAACACCTCCATTGTTTAAATTAAATTAAAACCAGTGACACCGCTTCAAAGAAATAAATAGAAATAGACATAAACACTAATTAATTATTTTATTGTTCGGAATATTGCATTATTTTACTGTCCGGAATATTACAGGTTGAAACAAACAAAAATATTTTATTTTTTTACTTGCCACTAAGAGAATAGATAAATCCATAAATTTACTGTAAAGCAATTAAAACTTTTATATTTTTATAAAGAGGGTAGGGAGACTCAAAAGTTATTCCCTCTCTATCCCTTTTGTTTGGATGAATTTATTTTGAACCAAGGCTCCAACGAGAACATCAGGTGCCGTGCATCGCGATAATACCATCGAATAATGTAACTTCCTCATAATTGCTTTTGAATCGGTGATACAAAAGTTCTTTATTCCCGTGATCAGCCCGGAGTCTGTTTACGGATTTGGCGTCGGTATTCCCACTTCCCACNGCTTTTGAATCGGTGATACAAAAGTTCTTTATTCCCGTGATCAGCCCGGAGTCTGTTTACGGATTTGGCGTCGGTATTCCCACATCCCACCCCACCTGTGTGAAATGATTATCCTTGGGAGTAATGGGGATGGGGGCATTAATGATAACTATCAACAACCCGTGGTGGTATCCTATTGTCTTTCACGGACACAACAGTAATATAAATTTCCTAGCCCCAGTCAGGTTCCAGAGCTTTAGACTGACGAAGAAAAGAAATTGGTGGAAATATATATCTGTTCAATATTTTCCGAATTTTCTTTTGCGGAAACGGAAAAACTCTGAAAAGCAATCGTGTAAGTCATCCATTTCTTTTGTCACTGCCTCCATCGCCGCCGCCGCCATTTTGTCGTTCACTTTGTCGTCACCGCCTTCGCGATCGCACACGGGCACTGACTGACTGACTCACGGCCACATTGATGTACTCACTCGATGTGTGTGCTTCGGTGAGAGAATGTGCGTGTGACGACACACTATGTACGCTGTACATTGAGAGCTCTCTGGCACTCACAGTCTATATGGGTTTGCTCGCGTCAACTCTCAACGCCAACTGGTGAATTTCCCACGCCCTCCACTTCCCTCTCACCACCTTTTCCCCACCCCCACAACACCGGTTGTTGGACTTCTGTGTATGTTGTCTCTTTCAATTGATAAACACTTTTTTCAGATATTTACTGGATCGGAAGAAAAGAATTTGCCCATATTTTTCTAGATTACCCAACATTAACCCATTTGAATCCTTATCAAATACATGAACATCTAGAAAGCTAATTAGTCTCATGATTTATAATTATTTGGTGGAAGAAGTGTACTAAAGAAATAATACCCTTTTCTGATGTACCTTTATACGACCGTGTTAATGAAATTTTGAAGATTCACATCATTTCAACGCGTTATTCTTCACTGCTCTGTCGTATGTTTTGGAGTTATTCTATGAATACATTTTCATAATCTTAAAAATCTGTTATCATTTGAGAAATATCCACATGTTCCTTGGGTTGGTAATTGACATCGTTTATATTTTGTACTACGAATGTAAATTAACTTCTCTCAAACAATGTGTTAATAATTTCAGTGATTACGTAAACATTTACATTAACCGTTTTAATTAGTTTTAGAAATAAGGTTAAAGATCAAAGTTCAATATTTTCTGTTATCGTGCGTTATCATTCTACTGGACACTGAAACATGCACAATTTGTGCACATCTCTTCATCGAAAAGGAAGTCGAACCGATCTACTGGAAATGTTTTTGCATGCCAACTCGTTCACGAATCGTTTACACGTCATTGTATTCGTGATAGTGTTGATCATAAATTGTGAAAAGGGAAAATAGAGAAAAGCACAAGTAACGTGGGTGCTGTGCAAGTTTTGTGGGAACTTTGTTCGACCTTGACAATTCTTACAACTCACCCTCTTTTAATATTTTTTTTCTAAAACTAGCTGAAATGTCAGCTGTCCATGAAGTTGACAATGGTGAGTATTGTACTGTTGTTGCCACGACTTAACGTCGTTGCATCCGTAAGTTCCATAATATTTCTGAAGATCCTTAACGCGTGTTTTATAGCTACTTTCTTGCAAAAAATCTTACATTCCGCTTGATATGTATTTTTCTGTCTGGGGAAACCATTGAGTACAACTACGTATCTTCCCTTTTTATTAGTAAAATAAATTGTGGTGAAATAAATTGTAATAAAATATATACACACCTTTTTTTAGGGAGCTCGAACCTCCCGCCCTTTAGTATAATACAATTAGCCCTAAAAACGACCGAACCCAAACGTTCAAAGAGAAAAGTTTAACCAACGCCAAATTGTCGTATACCTTCCTCTTAGTTGGTGCAAAAAAAGTTACACCCAATAGGGCGTCGGGTTTCGGGGGGAGGGGGTGGATAAGGGGTGAAATTACTCTTTTCAACAGTTTTTCGCAAATATTTCGAAAACCATGAGATCTACCTAAAAGTTTGCAGTATATTACATTTTCAATAAAAATAGTTCTACACATTTTTGTACTGTGATCAACGGTTACGGAGATATGGAAGAGATAAAAATATGATTATTTCACCATTTCCTTGAAATTTCTCGAAATTACTTGAAAATCGCAAGTTTAAATATATGTAACTGCTGTTTTGACCATAAATTTATTATTCGTTATAATATATAGTCTCTGTAGCTCAAGGTACTCGTTTGCAATGCAGAAACCTCGGATTCGATACCCGGTGGGGTCAGAAAATTTGTTGTTTCACTTCAATGTCCCAGTTCATGTAGCTAAAACGATGGAAAAGTGACCCTCTGCAACTTATTACCGCAGTTATTAGACTTGGAACCGGCAATCTGTATTATATCTTCACCAAAAATATTTCTCAACGTTATTTAGTATAAACTGACGACGAGAGAAACTAGGTAAAGAATGGCATTCGGAAGTTAATTTATTTCATCTTTGAATTGAGTTTCTTCTGTATTCCAGAGCTTTACTTTATTTTGTCATGTCGTTTATCCAGTAAAATCTTTAAGATGTTTCATTAATTTTCAAAGATCTATGAGTTAAGATATGACTCATAAAATTGTTTAAATATTTCGTTGAGAATTTAAACTAGTTCACCACCGTGATTCCGTGAAACTTTTCATAATATTGTAAAGAACATCTTATTAACTTCAATTATATTAAAGAATATTTTGACAAGATTTACCTATTCGGGTTTTATCCAGCTTTATAAGTATAATTATGGTTATCATTAAGCATTTGTATGTAAAATTTTCTAAATTCAATGCATTAAGAAAGAAAAACAATAGTCAGTTGCACGAAAATGTTACGAATTGAATCAGCGACGGGGGTGACAAAAAGAACCAGGAAACGGAATTTAATTTTTAACACGTAATTTTTTTAAAGACGAACAGTACTTTCGTTCGAAATTAAAATGTTTTGTGATGATTTTACTTTAATTGAAGAAAATAATTAAATGAGTGTTCTGTGGGCGTATCCATCCATTTCCTTACATTAGGTTCACGGTAACCTCCATCCATTCAGCGCCATTCACAGTTGGTCATAAAAATGCCAACGGTGTTCGAGTCGTCGACAAGGAACCAAGGGGGTTTCGTTGGAGGCAAATGATAAGTTCCAGCAATGTTATGAACGCCCCTCCAAACCACGTCCAGTGCAGGGTTTCAATACATTTAAATAGTATTTTTAGAAACGGCAGACTGACGTAAATGTGTGTATAATAGCGAAATGTTTTTGAGTATCGTGTTATTTTCTCCCGAATGTATTATTTCCAATTTCATGCGTCTTTGAATCATCAAATCAGAAATCCCTCGACACAGGATGTCTGAAAAGGGCAGTGAACTGAAAATACTTGTGAAAAATTTCGACATCGACGAAGAAACTCAAGCTTCCTCCGACGAAAAGTGTTAATTTCAACCGTTTGTAAATAAATATTTTCAGTTTTTCAATAGTTTGAAATTTCAGCGAGCTGGATCCAACCATGAGACCCACCGTGCATTGCCAAGACACTTCCATTTACATCCTGTAAACGAACATAGAACATCAATTAATTAGGTTTTGAGACTTTGCAATGATAACTCTAATTCTTCAATATTATTTTAAAGTAATTTATTGTAATGAAATGTATGACTAATCGTAAAATACTGTGTAGAGGTTGAGAACAAAGCAATGTTGAACCAAGTCAGTCTGGCGCAACGGTTTCCTGAGCGATCTCATGGAAGGAAATATCTATCAACTCACGCATATACAATAGAATATTCAAAACCCTAGGGTACAGAAATATTATGATTCATTTAAGTAAGATTTTATTATTATATTGCGTTCACCGCACGCCTAGACTTTCTCATAATATGGACAAATCAATCTTAGTTTTTAATGGAACCTGAGCAATCCCATGGGAGGAAATATCTATCAACTAACTCATAGACAATAGAATATTCAAAACCTTAGGGTACAGAAATATTATGATTCATTTAAGTAGGATTTTATTATTATATTGCGTTCACCGCACGCCTAGGCTCTCATAAAATGCACAAATCCATATTAGTTTTCAATGGAATTGAACAGAAGTTTTCAGTCAATTCTGAGATGGTCTATTTTTGGGCGATAATGAAAAGAATGATCCGTAATATATTTCTCGTTATGGCCGACTAAGGATCACGGTAATGAGGTCGGAGTCTACGTGGGTTTACTTACCAGACACTTTTGAAGAAAATGGATACTCAGATTTCAATTTAATTTGTATTAATTTTTTTTTATATCACGGGTGTTTAATTGTCGAGGAAACTGAACTGGTGGCAGCGGTAAAACTACCATAGGAATTGTGGTGTTTATGTGGGGATCGGCAGTCATCTCATCTCTACTGCTCCTCTCTACTGTGAATCCCGCTTCTACCAAAATTCACACTGCATCTGAGCTTGTAGAACTTTTCTTCTTAATTTTCTAATTTGGTGATTTCTTGAGGTAATTATATTACTCAAAGACACGTCGTGAAACATTTTGGGATGAAGCGCGATCATACATAATCTATATTGCCGGTTCCAAGAAAGAACTGATAGTACTTGTAAGTCACAGAGAGTCATTTTACAATCATCTTAGCTATATAAAATCAGTCATTGAAGTGAAACAACAAACTTTCTGACCCCGCCGGGGATCGAATCCGGGATTTCTGCATAGCAAGCGAGCACCTTGAGCTACCGAGACTATATATTATAACGAATAATACATTTATGGTCAAAATAGTAGTTACATATACTTAAACTTGAGATTTTCAAGTGATTTCGAGAAATTTCAAGGAAATGGTGAAATAATCATACTTTTATCTCCTCCATATCTCCGTAACCGTTGATCACAGTACAAAAATGTATAGAACTATTTTTATTGAAAATGTAATATACATTAATTTAATATACTGCAAAATTTTAGGTAGAACTCATAGTTTTCGAAATATTTGCGAAAAACTGTTGAAAAGAGTAAATTCACCCCTTATCCACCCCCTCCCCCCGAAACCCGACGCCCTATTGGGTGTAACTTTTTTTCACTAACTAAGAGGAAGCTATGGAACAATTTTGCGTAGTTTATAACTTTTCTCTTTGAATGTTTGGGTTTAAGGTTAATTGTACTATACTATTTCCCGCAAACCACATGGAGTCGACGCCCATGATTTGCTACCAGGTTCGCACCAACCCAAGGCTCACGGAGTAGAGTCCAGCTGAAAGAGCAAGTGACAAAATACCATACGGCTGTTAAGTGAATTTGATAAATAAAAAGGAACCACGTCAGGTAAATTATGGACATAACTATGAAAATTCACCTCCGCGCACGGGTATAACTATTTTTTAGCGACAGAAGCACGAATCAAATTATTTCGAGATTCTGTACAGTAATGTTCCCTACGTTTTTCAAATCGGTAAGGTCGCTAAGATTGATCACCATGTTTGGTTCGGCGGTCCCACATGATCTCTCGCCGTGATTGGTACTGCAGAAAGAACATCCGTCGCTGACTAACTGTTCTAAAGTTCTCTACTTTGTCGTCTGAGATCTATCACGTTGAGAATAGAGTTAATTGTACAGAATCGTAAATGAATGGAAATGTTATCTAAAATCAGCGTCAAGTTACCGTGTTTAGGATAGGAGCGCAGATGGAGAAGTACATAGCCTTATGTTAGCAATAAATATTACTCTGTATTCCTTATGAATATATATGGGTTTTTTTTAATATACTTTATTGAAGTATCGAGTTGATCATAGAGTGCTAAATAATTGTCATCAGTGACGAGTATTCCCAAGGATTCCGGAGTATCAACCTGAATGGAAATGGTGTACAGTTGCGGAAGGCGAACGGGTGGGATAGCGGTGCGATTAAAGTAGCAGATTCCGGGTTCGAATGCCGGCTTGTCGCCATTTTCATCTGGCTGTAGTTATCACAGGGATACCCCCATACCACCTGAATGTCTGAAGATTCTCGCCATTTTGTTTCCGTTAAGCATTGTTGCATCGTGGGAGGCGAAGCGTGACTCTGTCTGCAATGGAGTACAATGGCTTGTTTCTCTTGCAGGAGTACAAAAGTGGTGTAGTAGGGCGTTGTACAGGCGACGCGCTCAATGGCTTAGATCGTTGCTCTCGTCAGACTCCGCCGGTGGCGCCTCCGATGACGTAAACCTCGCCACACTTCACGAGTCGTCCAGGCGGCAATGTAAAAATGATGCACGATTTACATCTGCCTTTTTTTACTTTTTTTCTCGGAAATCGTACTTTACTTTCCTTCATGCTTGTAGAACTCACTTCTGGCTATTAGTATACTCTCTCTGGTTTTGCATTTGGCGCTTCTAAACCATGCACTGTTCTCGAATTCAACGACGCATTATCTTGTTTAAAAATCAGTCTGACTTTGTACTAAGCCATCCTAACTCTTTAACTTAGGTCTTGAGGTAGAGATGAAGATATACGAGAATTTTCGTAATTCCAAAATCCAGTTAAACATGTGAATGGTTTAGGAGCAAATTTCAAATTGAAAATGAGGAAGAAATCTGACTTTTTTGGACATTGGTTTGATACTCACCGCAATATAGAGCTTGGTTTCTCTTTTTTCATTCCACTTACGATGTTTGAATAAGTATACTCTTCACTTGAATTTTTTTTTCCCAAATACATAGCGCTGAGAGATTTCTATAGCTTTTGGCTTACATCTTCACCTTCACGTGGATTTCCAAGTTTTTTTTATTTATTTTTTCTCACAGCTACATCTTGCCTGAGTACGGCGGGCCCCGGGGCGCTGTGGCGGTCCGCCCCCGCACCGGCTCTTCACCCTCCGACCCCTTTACTCTCGTTCGTTTGTTTCCTTGGTAAACTACGAATGCTGGCGCTCTGACGTCTGTTTGTTCATAGCTGATGGGTCTAGTCGACGACGTTCAGGATTTAACCTCTGTCTGGATCTGATCGGATTTTTAATGTGAATATCCGTATATTTACTTTTTTCTGACACATTTTCTTCTTTCTTTGGCGCATTATGTTTAGTAGTCTCCGGTGTCTTCAAAGAGTATTTTGTCTTCAAACCGGAAAAGAAAAGGGTTTTTTTTTATTTATGGAGATTTTTTGCACATAAAGGAACGAAAGTATATTATTGTCTGAAGATTTTGAGTGTCGAAAATTGAGCTTAAAAAGGAAAGAAATATACCAGTATGCAAGTTTTTTTTATACGTGTGGAATAATTCTCTTCCGTGACAGTGTTTTCCCTAGTACCTTGAAAACTTTTCTTGTGATTGGTAAAAAATTACACGGGAATATCTTTTTTCCTCAAACTGCTTTTTATGTCATTCTAATCCAATGTGGACGATGAAATGACATTGCGTCTTACCTTTTCGCGACTTGAGGTTATACAACGGTTTCGTGTTTAAAACATGAAAATCTTTACCATATACAGTTACATGTTTTCTTATATACTTATCGAAATAATTTTAATACTTTTGCCCATATGGTATTTTTGATTAAACCGTTTTTTCTTCGTATTTTGAATTTTGAATAATATTTTAAAATGTGTATTTTTCTTTTAAACAAGTGGGAAAATTATAGAACATTTTTCCTGTAAAAAATTTTACTTTAAAATTACGATCAACAAAGCTATTTTGGAACATGCATATTTTTGAACATGTATATCTTGCATATTTGTTAGTCTTAAATCTTTCTGTTTCTGCTGTAGCCAGAAACGTGAGCTATGTAAGCAGTGTTTTAAATGATTTTAGGGAAACAATATCAACTCATTTTCCTGTGAGTAAACTAGAATATTTTAATTATTTTATTTTCACATAATTGCTACACTTTTCTTAAATATCTTGATAATTTTGTGCCGGATGAAACAAGATGAAACACTATTTTTATGAATATTCCCATTTTTTATTTAGTGACTTGAGAGGATTTTGATTTACATGATGTCATATTCCCCATAATTTCATCTTTGGATATTTTATAAATTGCAGATATTACCGATCATGTAAGCAAACATCTGATATTTACCCCTCGTGGAAAATGTTCTTCCGCATGAGTATATACAATTCCTCGTTATCTTTGTCTTTGAGATATTCACGTTGATACATTCGAAACCAATCATGCGAGTTCAAGAGACATTTACCAACGATTCGCGTAAGTCTCGTATTTCGCACCTCGGTTGGGTGCTCGGTCTCACATTCAGTGGCGCGGCGAGCGTGTGGACCGTGAACTAATTGTGACGCGAAAAAGCGTCCCATAGCCTTCGTTGTCACCGTTGCCGCCGCCGCCACCGCCGCCTTCTCACAGATGCCTTGGGACGGTATAGCGGGCCCGCCCCGTGTGAACTACCAACTACTATACTCTGTATGTTGTACTTTATAGGTGTGTGCTGGTAATGTAGAGTAGTACTCACTGAATGGATTTCGTGTTTGAAAGCATCCGATGTAGTTGTACTTGTAGTATTGATGTTTCTTTTTACTCAGTTTTGTGCATGCCATAGCTTTGTTTGTTCACGCTCTTGCTACTGCTGTAGATTCTGGGGATTGCGGTTCAATAGGATCATTTTCTCGTATGGAACAAAAATGTAAGCAACATTAACGATGACCAGACAAAAACAAATAGTGTATTCAGGTCTTGAATGATCAGAATCAAAAATTTCATTGAAGGAGTGAATAAATTTATTGTAGCTTGTATGCTTTCTTTTTGTTCCATTAGATGGTATTTCATTTCACATTTACAAGTTGAGAATATATTGGTAAGTGAAAATAAATTTAGTGAACAAAATCCAGAAAATGTCCTTTGAACTTTTCGGATGAGTTACCTGTAAACTATTTTACATCTACATTGAAATCTATTAAATATTTAAAGATACAAAAGATGTATTTGAATCTTTCATTAATGTTTCACTGGCTATTTCTTTTATATTCGTCCCTTTCGTGTTGAATAGTGCGACGTTGAGAGACTTTAGAAAGAAGTGTCCTTGGAGATCGCAACCCAAGAGTGCATGGCAGTACTGACTGGCCTCGCTGCTTCCTCAGTGAGTGTTTGCTGTAGTTGCTTGAAGCGTTGGGAAGTCATGGCGGGAGTGTGTGGCAGGGTACCAGCGCCGCCATCGCCGCCGCCGTCGTCACGCCAGATTATTTACTCTCTTCTGTCTTTCTCTCTCTCTCCCCATTATCTCTCTCTGTCTCTCTTGATTTGTCTCATCCGCTCCTCCTTGTCTCTTTCTTCTTTCAAGCTTCGTCTCATGCGAGCGAGTGATAAGTTGTGAACGTTGACGTGTGATTGTGATGCGTGGGCGAGTGACGTGTTCTTACGCGTCACACGTCTTGTTGTGCACACATGTATGGGAAACGTTAGTCATACAGTGGAATAAACTATTCATCACTGTTCAAGGGTGCGTTAACGTCCTCATTTTTCTTCTTTCTATAACTAGAACAAGCAATATGATGTCGGAAGAATTGAGCTGCTTATGCAATAGAAATCTGCGATACGTCCTCCGATCTTGCGATCATACACTCACAAAATAGTGTCGAGTAGTGGATGAAAGTTTCCTTTTCTTCATTTTCCCTAGGATATCTAGTTCCTATAGTCAGAGTTGTTCGAATCTTTCATGTTTCTAAACCATAAATGATTTATGACATTGGTATCAGTGCTCCGAACTAGTCACAGTTTCAAACTGACTCTATAGAGTTTTTATTATCTGGATTTATCGCCATTATTTTTGTTGTTGCACCAGATAAGGTGAAAAAATCTTAAATTCATGACACAAGGTTTGTAAATAAATTTTTCTATTCGCCATTTTTGTCACTAAAGATGGTAACGTCATTTTCAGAATTCAGGATGTTTCTTTCTGTTTAGTCCACGATATTCAAAATCTAAATTTACCTGGACTATTGAATATTGAAGAACATCCTAAAAAAGTAGCAGTAGTATTAAAATAATTTGAGAGTGTTTTATAAAGGAACATGCAAAATCGTGTTTTCATTATTTTATGTTTGATCACCCTCCTAACGGCCTGGTGATATTCGTTAAGAAAACATTTCTTATTATATTAATTTGCCCTATTCATGCTCAGAAATAATTTGTATTTTATAATGCGTATAAGTAGATTGAAAAGTGAGTGCATTCTATTTAGATGTGAAAGGGGGGAAATTCTTCAAAATAACAAAACAAAAAAGATATTCCATAGAAACTCATTAAAAATCAGTATTTCCTGAAAAATACATCCTCAGTAGACATTAGAACTAAATCATTTACTCCAACAAATACAGATTTCGGAGAAGGCATGTCCCGAAATTATTATTCCAGAAATTTTCAAAAATATTTGAGGTATATATTCGGTAAGTCTTTAAAGGTACTTGAATAAATGCATAAATTTCTTCATTTATTTTCTCATTTTCTCAAAAAAGCATTATCTTTGAATCATGAATAATAGCAATTCGAGTGTATATACTTTTATTCTGACACACTCTATATGCACCTCACAGTTGTGCTGATTATCACGTAGTGTGTTGATACTCACCTTGTAAAATATCACCCCGATTAGAACATAATATCTTAGATAATTACACAACAAATATACAAAGATGTGTTTCATGCTTTTTTCAATATTTTGATATAATTTGACCGATATGTTCTATAATTGATAAGTTCCCTTCATGCAGGTCTGATAGAAAGGTAGGATGGCAGATGTGCACAAATAGTGAGAAAATGACTTCGAACTCCAACGAGCAGGATTTTGTTCAGCGAATTCATCGAAATTCATTGGTTAAATTGATGTGAACATCATACTTCCGTTTATTTTATTTATTTTGTATTAATCTCTTCTTATAAAATAGTCAATAAAAAGACCGTATTTTATCCTTTTCTTTCATTACGGGAATGTATTGCAGAACGATTTGTCAGTGGTGAAATGACGTATAGTTCTACACATGTAGAGGTGGTCAGAGTGGTGGGATATTGCAGGAGACGGAAGGGAGGGAGCCAGCATTTGAGCATCAGATCACTAATGTACCGCGTTCTTTCATGTCATTTCACCTCAAAAATCGTATTGCAGCACATATTTTAATTTATTTTCAGTTTCCGGGTAGTCTGAACGTAAATGTTAGTGACTTGAATTTATTAAGAATCCTTTGATGTTCGTCTGTCGAAGTCGTAGGCTCACTTCCGAAGGTGNTTATTAAGAATCCTTTGATGTTCGTCTGTCGAAGTCGTAGGCTCACTTCCGAAGGTGCATTCACCCCATTCGCAGCGTGTGCATTTTTATGCACAAAGTACATATATAATATTTGTAACAACACGACTTTCTGTGGCAGAAATTGTCCTCAGAGGTCGTGCTTGAACTTAACTCACTTCCTTAATCAATTTTGCTCCGCCTTTTCATAACGTCTTAAGGAAATTATGTGAAATATGCACAGCTGGGTTAAATGATTTGTAAAGAAAACTTTTTTAAACGTGCATTTAATACATGTAGCTAATAATCCTTTTCTGTTCTATTTTAACTCTATTGTCCCACATTCTTCTTTCTTTCAGTTTCTCTAACCTGTCTTTGATTTAATGTTCCTTTCTGTAGATTCGTAGATATTAACAAAGTTTGCATTATATCCTCTGTCAGTGTATTTAGCTCCCATTGTTTTATTTAGAAACTAAAATTGCATAATGGATTGAACTTTGCTATAAATAGAAAGCAGAACTGTTTTCTCATTTAACAGCTGATGCAATTGCAATCGTGGTTTCTCGTATTGCGACGCTTCTACCAGTCAACATGCTCTCCTTTCATCCAATAGAAAGTATTTGATAGGGATTTCGTACTCCAGTTCATTGTTTTTACTTATTTTAGTTTACACTGTTAGAAATTTCCTGTACTTCATTTTTTATTGAGTACTTTAGGCGCCGCGTGCTCTGATGCAATGTCACTGATGTACAGGATATGACGGTCAAAAGATTCACAACTGGCGAAGCAATTTTCAAAAGTTATAGCGTGATAAAAGATTATCATGATTGAAGTAGAGGCACAAAATTTCATCTTCCCCTATTTTAAGGATCTGTAGCAGCGGTTACATACCTGGGGTATTGATATCCTTGGAGTACGCAAGAGACTGCTGAAGGATTCGCCAAAATTGAACAGTAATGGCGGACGTTATTTTATTTTTTTCTCTTTTTCACAATGCCTCCGCTGTCATATTGTCTATTTTTTTCTTTCCTGAAAAGGAATTTTTATAAACAACAGACATCTATGGTGACAACTGTCGAAATTCAGAACCACTTCTTAATAGCGGATTCGAGTTCAGCGGTTCTAAAATCTTTTGTGATCAATTTTCAATACAAAACATCAAAAACGAAGAGAGTTACGAAAAAATGTCTCAAAAAGAACGTTTTCGTATGTTATATCTCGTTTTCTTATTTCATTTCGTCGATGACACAAGCAATGATTTTCCAAATCGGCTGAAATAATTCACAGTCCATTTTTGTAGCATCCTGAACAGATCTGAATGCGTCCGTATAGAAGAGCAAGTAGATAAGTTGAAATGCGACTGGGATGAAATGTGACAAACTCGAGTAAATTAATGAAATTGGAGGGTATAGGTTAGAGTTACTATTTTCGTGACGAAAAAGTTACGCCAGACGAAAAAGTTGGAGAACGGATCTATAGACTAATATTCATACGATAATACGCATTGTTACGTTTGAACGTCATTATCTTGTATTCCAATGTTCTTTTATGAAAATGTCTCCGAAATGTTTTCGGGTCGCTGAACGCGAATCTAATGTTCAAAAATAGTTTTAAAACTGGTTAACTGTCCATTCTTTAAAATAACCATTCTCTTGAAAGTAATGGCGTGGTTTGTGAGGAGTACGCAACAAGATAGTGGCGGCGGATTGTGAGAAAATAAATATATAGCGTTCATAACAGGGGGCTAGTCAGAAATGATAAGACAGGATTCAGATAATGGAGAGCGGGGAAAGTTTCTGAGCGATGCTCAAAGATACGTGTCGTGAAATGTCTTGGAATGGGAACACAACATAGAGGAATTTTTTTTTTTTTAATTCGTGATATGAATTTGGTCGTCTGTGTAGGGTTGCCCTCCAAGAGGTGCGCGTACACCAGGTTGGGAACCGCTGCGGTAGTGCCTGTATCGCTAGTTTCTCCCTGGGTAGATGCAAAGCTGAAGGCGAACGATTGGTGTTGGATGAAAGAGGAACAGTGTCGGCGTGTGTAGAGGAGAGGCGGGGCTAGAGTTGGGTGACGAGGGACCTTGGGTGACGGAGCTCTGCTGCTTTCAGACGAGGACGAGGAGCAGCCGCGTTGCATCCAGCTCACCAACCAGCACAAGGGCGCCATCCGAGCCATAAGAAAGGTACGTGTTCCCTCTCACACCGCCATTACACCTCCAACTATTAGAGAGCGTATGATTATGCAGGGAAACGCTGACTTCTGGTGGGAATCGTTCAGAATTGCTACTTCCAAGGTTTAATAGGTTGATACGGAAGTCCAAAATAAGATTTATGTAATTGTATATATGGATGTATGGAAGAAATTTTGATTTCGTTCTCGGTGCTTGAACTCTACCACTTGTCTAACACCACCTGAAGGAGGATTTAGAATTTGAACGTCCAAGACGTTTCGTTAGCAAATTGTATTGAAAATATTCAGTCAGGATTACGTGATGGAGAATGATTACAATGAGTGATAACACATCTTCAAATTTTCATTCAAAGAAAATTTGATTTCGCTGATTTAACCACATTTTGCTCTCAAATTTTGCAATCAAGAATTTTTGTTAATTGTTGAGATGTTTCTGTTTATTAGAAGTATCGTGACATAAAATGAAGAAAAAGCATTAGAAGTATCTTTTTACGATTAATTTCGAAGAGATTTTCTACACAATTTTGCATGTTCATATTTTCTTTTGTTCAGCGAACCGCTTTTGAGATTTTATTTCAAATGCAGAGGTAATTAACCGAATGAAGGAAATAGTCGATTGGAGACAATCGCTAGTAATTCTGACAAGTAATTACGAACTGTTATATTTGATTTGGAGAATCAAATCAATTTAATCAATATTGATTAATTTTTACTCTGTATTCGTGAAATGGCAAGAGTTTCTCTTCGTCGAGTGTCTAATTCACTCCCCCTCGTTAACAGGAGCTAACCCAACTTTGATAATACAAAATTTGATCGTACGTAATACGTATTGATTTCTAGAGAAGCTCCAAAGAGTTGAAACGACTAGTTGCAACTGAGGTCTTCACTCTCACACACCATAAAATTTTCACACCATATTTATTGCTTGATAAAATTCAAACAGTTTTCAAAATACCCCTCCCGCATGGGATTAATTGAATTATATCATCATGAACAGAACTGAGCTGATATTTGGTATATGTAAGTTCGTTTCGTGTACATATTTTTTTGTGAACAGATTCACTGAAAAATATGTGCCAGTGATTTGGCCATTATTAGACAATAGAGGGTAGGCGCAGTAGTTAGAACTCCTTCAATTGAAGCAGGAATTTCTAGGTTCGGGTCAAGTCCCGCAGTCCTTTTTGACTCTCCTCAAGTTTACAACCTCTTCATCAATTTACCATGAACATTAACTAGAATAACGGTCCCTTTTATCCCAAAGGTTATTTGGTCATTTTTTTAATGTAATGGAGACATTCCCCAGTTGAGGAAAACAATGTCGTGTGCGGTAGTTTGTCTCTTTCAACATAATTCATGTGCTCATCTGGGAATGTTCTCCTGAACACGCTGGGAGCAAATTCCATACGTTACATCTCCGTGTTCCTTTCCCGTGTGTGTATCCAACGCGACGTCTACCTTTGTGTGAACTACGAAGCGCTTTTGTCTCTCCCGTGATCTCTACTTTATGGCGAAATTCCTCTTTCATGCCTTTTCATTGAACAAAGTTAGGACATCTTGGAAATTAGGGAGATGACTCTTCTTCTACCTGGATAGTGTTACCATTTACATGTACTACTCTCATGCATTACAACGTCTCATGCATATTAGTTACAACTCGTTTCATGCATATTATATACGTCTCTTTCGAATTATAATCCCTCCTTATGAATTTTCTTCTTTTGACTCGGAGTAAAGACAGAGCTATTATGTGCAAAGGATACGTACCACTAGTTTCTGGATGTATTCTAAAAGTTTACAAAAAGAATTTTTACTTTTACACCTCCATTTGGCTTACAATTTTGGCCTCGGAGAAAATGTGTATTCTGTAACTATTCCTTTGTCTGGTATATACTCTTTAAATATTAGCATGGACTTCGGTGACCCAGTCGAGCTGAGAACGAACTCAACTAACTCAACTTGAGTCACCAAATCTTTTATCAATAATATATTTAAACATATAACAAAAATACAAGAATTCCCTTGAAAATATACATTTGTTACGAATATTAAAAAGTTCTGAAGTAGTGAAATGTTACCTTGATTGGTCATACGCTCTGAAGTAAACTTATAATCCTTCCAAAAAAAATATTACAATGAATGTTGACGAGGGTGACTGAATAACGCTTTTTCGGTGTGTTGATGCGCTTTTATACATTTTTAATTCATTGATTGAGTAATTTCTTAATTCATTGATTGAGTTGTTAGAGAAAAGAAATTTTATAATCATTATTGGAAAGGGAAAGATGGTATATTCGGTTAAATTGATATAACTTAAGAATTTTTAATATTTTAATTTTTTCTATGAGTGTTTTAAGACTCGAAATATATATAGAAATTTTTTTCAGAAAGCACTGATTAAATGGTTATCAACTTTGAAAAAGACGTTCAGTCATTGTTTTCATTGTGTATTCTCTTCATAAGAGGATTAAGAAATTTTCTGACACGCTCAATAGCTATAATTAATCTATAAAATGTGGTATTTTGTTATTCAAAATATTATTTATGTGCTACTCATTATGTTTCTTTTTCAGTAAATTTTGGAGCAAAATTCAATAATGTTGCCTTTTTGTGTGTGGAAAATATGTCATTTTAGTGGGACTCATTGGAATAAAACTAATCCTTTTTCCTAAAGTTTTTGATTTCAGAACTTAAAGAGAAGGAAGTTATGACAGAAAGGTGTCTCATCATGAAATTCGAAATAATTTAAGAAGATAATCACCATTTTGTCTTCCTATCAAAAAAAAATCTTCAATACCTGAGGAATCCATAAATACATCCTGAGTTATTCTACATACATCCCATGACCTAATCTGTTTCTTATAAGAATGCTCTGCGCGGTCAGAAAAAGTGTTGACAGACGAAATGTTCGGTCATCGATCGGATTACAATGTGGTCGAGCATTTCGCCAACCTTGGGCAAAATATTCCTTAATCATGCTAGGTGATCTCTAGAAGTTATTTTTCGTGCATTGCAATCTTACGAGAAAACTTGATTAGATACTTAGAATCCTCCTGAAGATATTTTTTCTCTTTTATTCATAACAATGTCAATCAAGAGGAAGTATTATTTATGACTAATTTGTAAGTATTATGACTAATTCGTTTTCTGGTAATATTTATCATTAAATGAGTACAGCTGGGATACAGTAGTATTTAGGTGAATGAATGAATATTTTAGACACAAATTGCGAGGAGGGAGAAATCAATTAATTGTAATAAAATGATACAATTAGTTCGACTCGAATAATCATTTACATTTAGCGTCATATGTACCGTTCCCACATCGTAGGTAGATGTTTGGTATTATTTTCTCTTCTCTCTCACAAGAGGTGCAATTTACTTACACATTTTTTAACAGAACACAAACTGGGAACACTACACGGACACATCTTCAGGAAATGAGAAATAACGTTTATTGAGACATGGGACGTGGAAGTGACATCTTTTTACAAAAATTCTACAAATTACTTCCATAAAATACTTTCTCTATGATTCACATTGATTGCGATATCGAAATTAACGACAATTCATTTGAATATTATCGTTAATGTGAATTGGAAGTGGGAGCAAAATAGTTTAGAAAACAAGGCAACAATTTGCTAGATTTTAGCAACACCCTCATTGAATAATTATATATCTCCAATTGATAGAATATGATTATTAGGTTGATTTCTATGTCCTACTCGCATCGGTGTAGTAAATATCCATCCCAAAGATTTCCATGCTAATCTTTATTACATAAAAATAATAACGACTTCAACTTATAGTATTGAGTAATGTTAAGTTTCTTAAGTAGGTATTGAGTAATGTTAATTTTCTTGCTTCAAAACTGAGTAATGTGAAATATAAAAAGCTTAATGATTTAATATAAAATATCAAACAATCAGATCAAATTAGTTCCGAAACTATGTTATTGATAATCTCTTAAAATATCACTGGCATGCCCAATAGTTGCTTAGTTCCATAATTTATATCAAAACTGTCACATATCTTTATGAGGTTTGTCATGTCGAAAAGTATGATTAGTATTCATATTTTGTATTAGTTGGTCTTCGTTTTGGCACATACATCTTTGTGTAACATCGTTCTTCGTGTACGGCATGCTTCACTTAAAATATATTTGCTCCTTTAACGTAATAATACAAAGGATCTAGATTTCTTTGCTATTATAAAAAAAATGAAAGCAGGAGGGAAAAACGAAAAGGAGATTGTTCTTTAACATAAACTTGAAATGTTTTTGGTCACTGAGCTCGCCACTTCCAGTTCACAACTTCCGAACCCGTTGAGTTTGTGGAGAAGGTAGGGAAGCAGCCCTGAGGACGCCGGCTCTTCAAGGACGATGAGGCCGCAGGTGTCCCCCAGGGGTCGTGCTTCGAGCGGTCAGCCGAGGGAGCACATTCACAAGGTCGATGCATGGCTTTCTCGAGTCTCCTTCGGGGCGATTCATCCAGTGGTAACTATTGGTTAACCAAGGTGTGCCTCGTCGAAGCCACAACGAGCTGCGAGTAGCGTCTTCAAGATTTATAAACCATATGTCGATCACAATCTTTGCTGTTTGCTATATATATATCACACTTCACTTAGCAATACAGCATCACTCGGTTCCTGAATGCGGAATCGAAAATTCTACAACGTACAGATGGCATTCTATGAGGTAAATTAGACATGTAGCAATGGAATTGTAGGTTCAAGTGATGCAATTAGCTTGGGTAGAATTGTAGATTAGAAAGCACAGGGGTTTTGAGAACAACACTCACTACTCTTCTTACACTCATTTCGAATTCGCTCATGCAGAGACGGTATTTTGGAAGATTTACAGTTGATGTAATGATCTGTAGTAGGTAAAACCATTGGGACCAGCATTATCGGCTTGTGTGTCAGTTGTTGAAGCATTCCAAAGTCAACCCGATTAACATCAACAATTAAAATATTGCAATAGAAAAGTTAAACTATGTAACAATTCTGAGCGTGTGAACACCTTGAGTAAGTAAAATATTCCACTCGCTCAGCTGATAGAGTTCGTAAAGCACTACAGATGGTTTATCTATGCAAATCTTTCAAAATTCCTTCATCTAAATAAGTTATCGGCGGCTCTTTGTGAGCGAATGTAACACGCTTGCGGTTTTTGATTTTGTTCATGAGACTGTGTGAGGAAAGCATCGCCGCCATTACATGAAATTCCTCTAAAGTATCGTCGCTATGTCGAGTTCCTTTAAACACAGGAATATATTACGAAAGGAGGATTCTGCGTATATGCGTTGATCATTTTTAAAAAAATGTCGATCTAGCTTCTACAGATCAATCTGAGCAAAACGAAAGAAAAAACGCCTTCTCAAAACCCACAGAAGGTGTATGACGAACTGGAATATCCATCGATTGCAAAGACCTCTGAATGGACGGGAACATTTTGTCTGGTCGAACACTGTGGCCTCATTCCCCTCCTAGAACATATTTCCAAGGTCTCGAATTGTTTGGCGGTTAAAATTATTAGACGTAGACTTTTATTTTCTGACTTTCAATTCGACCTTGCACTTAAGAAAATACTTCAATTGTATCTAAATATCTACTCGTAGATATTGGCAAAAAATTATAATGAGCTTATCTCAACAGTGCATGTTTTAATTGTCTGTGATGTTCTAGATAAACGTAGAATTTGTTCTAGGAAAGAGTTAATTTAGAAATTATATTTGATAGGAATCCTTTCAATCGTCACAAATAAACTTATTACTTCTCAGGTAGATTTGAAACGCTTTCGATGTCATGGATTTGCATGAAGTAATCAAAGGGGAGATATGCAATTTAAAACAAAGATCTAGAACTACTAATTTAATTAATCTTACATTGTATTTTCTACTCGTTGAACCCACCCAGCCCCCTTCCCAAACGTTTGACGCGTTCTCCTCAAACTGTGATAAATAATGTAACAACTGTTGGAGAAAAATTTGTTTATCTCCATACATCAAGCACGCGCATCCCTTGACATCCATGCTCAATAATTCTATTACGGCATACGCAAAATTTTGAGAACATAACTCTCTTTACAAAATTGTGAAATCTGAAGAGATTTTGAAACTTTTGGTCTGAAGCAATTTCTAACTTTCCTAGAATCGGAGAAAAGTTTGTGTGTTTGCTTCGCAAAACAATGCTTGTTGAAGCAGTCATTGATAAATGTATACCTTCTTCTAAGGAGTAAATTAGAAAGTAAAGCAATCCATGGATCATAGTAAGCTTTTCACTCTCCGAAAGCAACACAAATGTAGAGTTCTTTATAAGGGAGAGAAGCGACATGGACGTCGCATCATCTGATTGGGTCCGCTGAAACATTCCTACTAGTACAACGGGAACTGTTATAAGACATCCATTTTGTTCACATTGCAGAGAGATGTGAATGCTGTGAAAAGTTAGAACACGACCTACTGGATTACACGACATAATTAGTCCACTCGTCAGTAAAATTAGTGTCGGATTTAAATTTTAGGTTTATAATGAAATTAATGTTGATTCAGTGAAAATATTGAAATAAGCTTAGAAAAACGGTTTATACCAATATTACTTTCGCTTGAGAAACCAACATAAATAAAATCAAAGGGCGGACATTTTTGTCACGATAAGTGCCAATTAGGTGATGATGCGCGCTAAGAAGAACCGCGAGAGTGCTTCTCTATACTCCTTGGAATTTGGTTCGAGTTGTCGCCTCTCATCCTATAAAGAACTCTATCCAGAGGTAGGTTTCGAGAAGGAATGTGTTAGAGTGGAATCTTTCCTGGAACGAATCTGCACTTTCGCTACAGTCCTCCCTCCCGCCTTGATGGTGTCGTGACATTAGTAAGGCAGAGCTCTCCGAGACATGCCTCAAACCGCGCCACCGGCCTCTCGCTTTACGAAGCCAGCCTGCACTCGCCACCTCCCTCTTCACTCGAACGCGAGTGGAACTGCTGGTGATGTTTCCAAGGTCACTCTTGCTCACTGAACTAAGAGGAATGGCGAGAAACGTCACGGAGCCATAGCACTGGTTTCCGTTGGTTAAGCAGTAAACGCATCGTTGGATGATTCGTTCACCGAAGTTTCGGATGGAACACTAAACTTCAGAGAGGAGCTGTCCATAAATTACGTAACTCAGGGCGGGTTGGTGATATCGTTACATACGTAATGCTGGGCGTTTGCCTTAGTGTTACGTAACTCTAAATGTGTTACGTTACGTAACTTTTAAGTTTATCTCTTAATTCATGCTCTCAACCGCTTAGGAAGACTGGGACATATCATTGAGGAACGAGCAATTAAGTCAGTGTATCAAAATTTATACAGTTTACAGAAAGGCTACAAAGGCTTTTCTGAACGGTAAGGTTAGCGGTACGAACTTAATTGAGGTGTTAGAGATATCGTTACAGGTGCGTAAAGGAGGGGGGTCTGAGATAATGTTTTGTTGTTGTTGTTGTTTTGCGTTAAGTAATTTGTGAATGGCCTCTACGAGTCAAGAAACGTCGAAACGGTTCAGTTGATGCGTTTACTTCTCAATCATAACACCTTTCACATCGCTTAATTGTCGAGTATTGTGTCTAAAAATAGATAAGTACCATTCTGCTATTCTCCTATCCGGTTATCTTTATATCTTATTATTTTCATATTTTTCGAATTCCACCATCAGTTCTTATAGATTTTATAGTCAAAATTTTGTTAAATCTGTTTCTCCTTGAAAGTTTTTGAATGATCATACCTGGAGATTCAATAAAATATATCTACATAAATAAGTCTTCTCAAAAAAATAAAGTATATCTGGTTTTTTCGTATATTGAATCATGTAAACAACTCAGCGTTCTTTGAACGAGTAGTTTACAACATATTTGAAGTGTAATGCGCCATTCAACATTTGTAACTTAGCTTGTTGTGTATTAAATTAATATTCCGAGTATATAATTTTTTTCATAATCATATAATAAATTAACATTGTTTGATGTGATTAGGTAAACGATTTCTAGAGTACAGTTTAGTGAACGTTTGCTTGCCCCCTCCCCCCTTCAAGAAATACGAATTTGTTGTCCCGAATCTACATAACCTCCGCTCACGAATCTACATAACCGAAGAAAGCACCAGTTGCTCTGTCACATAGACGTAGCCGGAGGACGGAAATCATCTACAATATGTTAAAAATGGGATGTAAGCCCACACGTCCATTGACATGACATTGAGAAGATTGTAAGAATAAAATTAGTTTCTATTGTGATTTCAATGAAATGTTTTCTATTGAAGTTCATGCACCCCGCCTCTTAAATCTTTTAGCTATCTCTGATAAACAATATGTCAATAAGAACTGATAGGAATTTGCCACTTTGTCCCTGTGCTCCGGAAAAAAAAGAAATTGGAGTAGACAATAATTATCATGAACTTTTAAAGGTACATCATTTTCGAGATAATACAGTTATTTACAATATTTTATTTATTTAGTATTAAATTAGCCTCAGTAATGTGAACAAAACAATGCAATTATATTACTTAAATTTGATAACAACCTGAGATAAATTTCATTTTAGTACTTATCTTGCATAATTTTCTTTAAAGAACGTAAAAAGTGCTGAAGAGTGAGGTAGAGAGAGTAGTGGTTTCTGGAGTGACCGCTGAGCGCTGGTTTGGCCTCATGAGGACCTTTCAATCGTCGAGTCCTCAACTACACCTTCCTTCCATTCTTCCCGAAAGCAACCTTTGACTAGCGACTTCTAGAAAAGTAAATTCGGAGCAAGTGAGAATTGAGAATATCCATCCTACTGAAAGTTTACCACAAATTTTGCTAACGCACTCATAAAGAAAGTTGAATTTTCTGCCGAAGGTGATTCAAATGTCAAACGCTTTTAAGATCCTGTGACACATTCTCCAGTTTATCCTCAACAAGACCCTTTAAGATTTTTTAAACTATAACAATATTAAGAAACATATAAAACATATGAAGAATTATATCTGTTAGGTTTATTATAGCACTGATGGTTACAATAAATAACCGGATGGTCTGCGTAGTTAACAAATGTGTATATAATGACTAGGCCCTCAACAATATTACATATTACATTAAGAAACTACGATAAATGTATGAGAACATTTCCTAAAAGATCGTGAACGAATGGAAGAACAACGTAAACATTACAGTCGAGGAACACATTATGAAATTTATTTATTTATTTATTTTCGTAATTGCTTACGTGGTAACCGTGATACATTGATAACACTGAAAATTTACTCACAATTGAACGTATGTACAATGCCGGATATTATGTAGTTTGTGGCTCAGTAAATTTTATAATTCCAGGAGTAAATTTGAGGATAGTGTATCGTTCTCGTTCTTAAAAGAGTTAATCAACATATTTCTGACACAATGCACTTTTTTCAAGGCATTCCTTAAGTTTATGACCTGTTTTTTTAGGTATGTCATCATTATGTCATGTCGAGTGGGAAAATATTCCTTTTATCCTTTCTGCGCCTTTTATACATTCCCTAAAAAAGATCGCTTCCTTAGATTAAAAAACATGGCTGTATTTGGAAACCACGTGTTCTTTGCAGTTTGTTACTTAGGTGTTGTATAACCTTCTGGCATTTTATTTCAACTTTACGTATTTCGTTGTGAATCAATCAGATAATCTGACGTCGCTAGTTCCTTGCACCAAACGACCCCTTTTCCCGCATCAAACGACCATTTTCTACAGGATTTCGCGTGGTTCCCTGATACCATCAGCAATATATTTTAACTATAATGCTTCTCTTTCAGTGAAATGCAAAGGTGAGAACAAACCTTTTACAGCCATCTTGTGGGAGCGGCCTTCTTGATCTTCGGCGAGCGAGTCGCAGCCATATTTGGGACACTAAACGCATCATCTTGTTTTTCTCTTTTGTTTCTGCCCATCCCTGCTCCTCTAGATGAAGTACTTTGTCGCGCGACGCAAGTTCAAGGAGGCCTTGAAGCCGTATGACGTCAAGGATGTCATAGAGCAATATTCCGCAGGCCATGTTGACTTGCTGGGCCGTGTAAAGAATGTGCAGCAGAGGTATTGGTGGAGAAAATGCCTTGCTCAGCGCAGCAGACAATTCCTTTCTCTCTCTTCCTTTCTGTTTCATCCGCCGTGTGGCTTTCGTTCATAGCAAATATGTGTTCTGTTTGATTCAATGTATATTTTGAGACACTTTTGCGAATGTCTCGTTTTTACGTTAGTGTGGGGCGCAATCTTTGTTAATAATCAATGTTGTAATTCGCTTTATTTGAATGCTTTGCTTGTCTAATACTATCATACATTTCGATGGTATAGTGTGTTTTCATATTTTCCCATGTGAACTAACTAAATTTTAATAACTCGAAAATAATAACCAGTTGCTGAAAATTTATTTACTATCAGTACTTAATTGTTCTTTCAAAACTTTCCTTTATAATGATTCACTTCTTAATAATACTCTAATAATTTTTCCGAGCTAAGAAGGATATTAATAACTAAAACATAATTCCCATTGTAATGATTCCTTTACTTAGATTATTTTGGACTTTTATCTATTAGTATCTTTTAACAGAACCTTATGAGGTATTTTTCTGTCCCGTGCACTTGTAATTGTTTATCAAAACCCCTGATATTAATATTTTTTTATCGTTTCATTATTTCTTCTCTTGTCCCTTTCCCCTCCCCCGTCCCCTGTCTCCAAAAGTCTCTTCTGCGTGACTTCTGAGAATGAACTGTAACACGACGTGACTCGTTCCACCTAATTAGTGATGTACCGATTTTGCCTGCGCATGTCTTCGCAAATGCATTCACTTTGCATCGGCATTGTTTGCATTTTACTCTCGACAAACTGTCGTTCTTTATTTTTCTATTTTCAGGCAACGTAACAGATGAAAAATTAGCTAATACTGTTTTGTGTGTGCATGTATTTTCATATTATTTGATGTTTGAAAGTATCTACAGGCGAGAACTTGGTTTCCTTTTTCTTTTTTATTCTTTTTTCGTAACCGTTCATTTGGAGCCAGTTGTGATCGGTAGCGTGACTGATCAATAATGCATTGTAAAGGAATGTAAAGAAAACGCGTTTTGCACAAATTGGTTCACTGCTGTGCTCTTCACATTCGGTCTCATTTATGTCGCACTTAAAGAAAGGGTCGCAGCGGTGCTCAGTAAAGGTAGAGGCTGATGATGACTTTAAAATTACGACAAAAAATTGTACCTCGTGTTTAAGTTCGAGTTTTGTTTTGTTTTTATCCCCTCTGTGTGACAACCCGAAATTCATTCGGGACTGGGCCTAGGTCCCGGCGCTGGTGCGGCGCCAGCCTCAAGGCTGTGATCGCTACACCACTACTGGACGTGTGGCGCCGTCCTTTGGATCTTGTGTCACTTATGATCTACCCTATCTCCCCTATCCAGGATTCGACCCTGCGCGTGGGGCGGCTCGAGGGGACTCGCGTAGTAGGAAACTGTCAGCCAATATCTAGCTGAGGAATCAACATCCTTATTTTACACTCGATCCCACTTTAAAAATGGCACGGATTATGTCGATAAAAATCAGAGTAGAGGTTTTTAGGCATTCAATGGAGATCTAGCAAACGGGATAATTCTCGAGTTTTTTAGACAATGTTCGATATACAACAGTAAACAACACTTGAAACTGTCTCAGAGTGCGTATGTGCTCTTTCAGATTCCGATATCCATACGAATCGCCTTTTGTCGTCAAATGTCATTAACGAGATAAAAATGATGAAAACAGTTATGTTCACATTTCATTTCGTCTCTTTTAAAAAATGCTTGTATGGATGTAGGAAGGCAAAGTGGAAAGAAAACTCAATTAAGATTAAACCTTTTATTAATATAATATTTTTCTAACAAAAATATGTCTATGCTTACTTTTTTTCTATCTACAGACGAGGATACAGTGCGCAATGACATCAAAATACTTGAAGTGGTTATCACAAGTACTGTGTGACCTGAGCAAAGCTTAATTGCTCAAAATTTGGGATATATATTATCTACTTTGACCTTTAAGTCACGGAGGAAAGTAGATCAAAGATTTGATGGTAGAGTGTAGAGCATTTGAATCCATAAAAATTCATCTGGGAAAAAAATACTTAGCTATTGAAAGTGATAACGAAAGAATGAAATTTGAATTATATTCCGTGAATTATTTGTGGAACCGATCAATGCATTTAACTGAGATCACTCAGCTGTTTTAAACCCGAGTAACGTACATTTCTGGGAATCTGTATTTTCTAATATTTACATCTGTTTTATATTTACTTTAGAGGTTAAATTTACAAACTAATATTTATTCCTTAGCTGTCTCAAAATTTTCAAAATCATATGATACGAAAAAGTGCTGTGTTATATGTTTCTTTTGCTAAATGTCTAGTAAAACTTCTTTCGAGCGAACTTTGTTTTCATATTTTTGAATAGATTCAAGGATGATAGTAGCAAAGAGAGTGTATTTGGAAAACACCTACATTGTTAATAACCCTAGATATGTCTTAAATTCAGAGTGAACTCATGGTAGAAAGAAAGAAAATGAGTCATATTAAAACAATGAATTATTATACTCAAAAGTTAATGAATTTCTAATAAATAAATATTTATTTAATAGACATTAGAGACATTATATTTTTGACATCTAATATGCTTCCCGGAAAACATTTCAAAAATTTGAGAAACTTAAACAAATCATGAAAAATATTTTGAAAACAAATATTTAATGTAGACTGAAAACGAAGGGGAAAAGTCTAAACTTTGAAAATTTGTTGGTGCACATCGTCATCGCAGAACACAGGATTCTGATCCATCTAATTCTCTTTGAGAAACAAAATGTTCGAGACATTTTCAACAGAACTATAATTTCAACAAGGGCTCTAATGACCTTGACGTTGACGAGCCCTACAGCCCTAAGAAATATATATAATTTCAACACAATTCAAAACAACTATAATTTGCAAATAATTTTAACAAAATAATCCGTTCATACGTACATACAACTGCTCCATTTATCGTATTTGATTAATGATCATTATGATGTTTCGTATATTTTTCAATGTCGTTATTTTCTTCTAATTAGAAGGAGATCAATAATATTACTAGTTTTATGAAATGTAAATGTTGCCTGCTTCAACCTAGTTTCCTTCAACAATTTTTTTAATTGATATCTAATTATGTTAACTTAATTTAATACATTTAAATATCATCACTATAATGATACTCGAGATGGAACTACTAATGGAATTACATGGGGAAGCAATGCTATTACCCTTCATGCATCCTCTCTATCCCTAGTTTACAGCGTCGTGGAATATTCTCTAACATGGAACCGCCCTTACTGCGGAGAGAAAAAGACGTAGAAAAGAAAAGAATTACTGCAAACATGGCCCTGCCCAATTGGAAATCAAGAAACCTTTTCTGGGTTCACAATGCGGTTAAGACCAAGTTAGAAGAGAAAACTGTCCTAGAAAAAAGCTTCAGCAACGAACAATTAATCAAGGATCCTACAAAAAAGTGTGCCAGGTTTTGACTTTCCTAGGAAAACGTGGCCATGCCTCAGTAGAATTAGGACGGGAATTAGGAGATGTAAATAGCTATTGACAAAGTGGGGTTACCCGGAAGATCCGTACTGTGAGTGTGGTGATATACATCTCCCAAGCTGATCTACATATCCTAACAGTGAACCATCTCCGAAGCTGCGACATCTATGGCTTTCGGGTCTATATAGGCGTTCCTTGAACTGACTTTTCCCATCAAAATTTGCCTTATAAATATACAATTTTGTAATCTCATTCATTTTGTTAAGTTTAATTTTTTTTCATTTCATGTTTTTGGCCGATCTATATGTTTTCCACCTATTTGCCCATTGTTTTTATGTCACTGACCTGCCTGCATGCTGTTTTATGCTATTTGAATAATTTAATGTTCTCGTACTCGTCTGGCTAATCGAACGCAAAATAAATAAAGTGACACCCGATTCAAGGTAGGGGTCTCTGGTAGTTAGTAATATGTATGTATATAATACGTTGTAAAGTCTCGGAGAATGAAAATTAGAAACTCGATAATTATGCTTGTGAGGGAAAAATGCAAATACTTTGAGAAGCTACTTTTATCTCTACCACATTCGATATATTGGAATATTCAGACGGTAGGCTTCAGAAGTCAGAATAGCTCTATTTTTCCTAAAGTATAAGAAAATAAAAATATTGAAAATTAGTTTAAAATATGTAAATTCAACCTTACACCATGAAGACGTTAACAAGTCCAAATCTCCTTCATTGCGTTTCATTTTAATCAAAATCTTTTTTTTTTTTCAAAGAAACATTAATTTCGGCTATTCATTATTCTTCCTGTGTCTTTTATATCACTTATATTATGGAAACATCATTCAATAAACGACAAAATAGTATCCACGAAATAAAGTATCAACTTTACTAGGATTATTTTTAATGTTACATAAAAAATGTCACAGAAACCCTCATCTGAATCCAGGGACATATTTTTCCTTCGCTAACCATTGCTTAATGACTTCGTGATTTTTTCTATCGAGTGTTGTATCTTTAGTATCTGAAAATATAATTAACTTTGTAAACCTAGCAAAATACGCCGCATGTATTACGTGTACAATTTTGCTTCCGCTGTTTTCCAATAGATGGCTTTAGCGGTATGTGATGGTACAAATAATCAGATCAGACGTCATATAACACGTTTGGACATTTGTCAACAAAACCCCATCGAATCATTAGTCAATTTGTGTCCACATTAAGTTATTCTCGATCGAAAATGTCAGTTTACGAGCCAAATTTTCGTCATTTGCGGGAGGTTTTAATTTTCTGCTTCAAGATGAAGAAATCTGCGGTTAAGGCTCATCGAATGCTCTCAAGTACTTATGGCGAGAGCGCTATTAGTGAAAGAACATGTAGTGAGTGGTTACAACGCTTCGAGAACGGTGATTTTAACATCGAAGACCGGCATGGCGGTGGAAGAGAGAAGGTTTTCAAAGATGCAGAATTGGAGGCATTACTTCATGAAGACTCGTGTCAAACGCAAGTAGAATTGGCAGGATTATAATTGGATCGATTGTCACGGCCACAATACAACGAGAGACACAATAAAGTGATTTTGCAGCATGACAATGTTGCAAAGTCGGTCAAAACATACTTGGAAATATTGAAATGGCAAGTCCTAACCCACCCGCCATATTTTCCAGACATTGCTCCCTCTGACTATCACTTGTTTCGATCAATGGCACACGGCCTGGCTGACCAGTACTTTCGTTCTTATGAAGAAGTCAAAAATTGGATCGATACGTGGATTGCCTCAAAAGATGAGCAGTTTTTTCAACGCGGAATTCGTACGCTGCCCGAAATATGGGAGAAAGTAGTGGCCAGCGATGGACATTATTTTGTATCGCAAATGTATAACCAGTTTTTTACAATAAAGCCTCAAATGTCAAAAAACGGCGGAAGCAAAGTTGAACATCTAATATTTTGTGCGAAATATGCCGTGGAAGAATACTATTTCTTATAATTACTCGCGTGTTACATGAAGTTAGTTCCTCTACTCTTAATCAAGAAAAAGTAATAGAAAGTCACGGTGCATAGCCTCTGGAGATATACCTTCAAATACTACTGTGCTTAAAATACACGGAATTGTGCGACGACTTCATCAAAACTTCGCAATCATATGAAGCAATATTGCTATCCATTCATGACGCAAGGTATTCCTGGGGCTTTATAGACTTTATTGAAACAGGATTGAAGAAACTATCTGAGAGTGAAATATAGATAATGGCGGTACACGCATTAAGTATAGAAATAGTCTGAGAAGTAAGTGAATTAATAAAAGAGTAAATTTTCTTTTTATTCAAACATCACGCTACTACAGTTGAAGAAACAAAGAGCAGCTACAAAGTGGCGAATATGAGTGTCCCAGAGTTGAGTTGATTAAATCGTGTGAAAATTTTAAAATGTTTAAGAACGAGAACAACACAGTTATATTCCAATTGTTGGAGAAGACCTCAACAGGCAATTGTGAAGGACCAAGATCCACTCCAGATTTAAGAACTGCATTTTTTTCATGTTTTATGAAAGTGAATAGAAAAGTATCTTCTGGCTTTTAAGAATGCACAGAACAGTGAAGGACCTACTCCGGAAATTCTTCAATTTTATTAGAAATTTTTCAAAAAAGGATTGATTTGAAAAGGTGCGGTAAGACCTGACAGTTTTCAATATGGTTTTGTCAACTACCCTTCTTCTTTTTTTTTTGTACTCCTAACTAACAATCAGAAAATTATGTGTGTTTTTACTATAAAATGTTAATCATTTTTAGTAATTAATTATGAAAAAAGGTCTACTATAAAAATCTAAACCTCTGAGTCATTTGAAAAGAGATTTTCAAAAATGATTCTTATTCCACTAAAATACGCACTTCATTTTGGAACGTCTGTATATGCAGAGCGTGAAGGGATCTACAACCAGATAATTCAAGTTCCCTATGTATTAGTCGGGATTTAAAAGAACCAAATTAAAAAATGTTTAATGTCGGAACATTTCAATGAGATTCTTTCTGCGAACTCGTTATAAATACTCATCTGCTAATGTAAATGCATTTTCACGCCACACCATGTACTTCGAAAAATCTTTCACTTGTTGAATTTTCGTTCGTTATAATTAAAAATTTGTGATTAATAATTTTCATAAGACTTTAATTTCTTGTGTAGCTCTTGTCTAGATTCTTTTTTGGAGCGGGGTGAGTAATTATTTTACGCTGAAGATTAAGATCGAAATACTACGTTAAAAGGAAGTAAAATCACATAATTGCGAGAAGTATATTGTACCCTCGAACAATGGAAAGTCTGTCTTATTTTCATGCGATCATATAAGATTAATGCAGGATAAATGTAGGACTTTGAAAATACACAATACACGAACTTTTCGTCATTATTTAGTCGTACAATGACAGTGATTTAACTTTTTTTTATATTTGCTGTTTCTGATCTCGTATCAGTGCCGCCGAGATGGGGTAGGCAGTTTGCTCCGGGCCCATGAGGGGAGCCTCCTATAATAGTTGAATAACATTTTTATGCAAAAAATCAATAAAAATTATGGAGGTTTCACGTGAGAAATGTAACGAATTTCTCATGTTTTCGACTCAGAGAAATGACCACACTAGGGTCCATTATTGTTGTTATTATTCATAGTTAGTCAATGATAACTTATTGTCGTTAATTCTAAAAGTGCAGAAAATGAAATAAATTTTAGATTTCTTTTTGTGATCTAAAAATTACACATTATTTGATTATTTATTTATTTATCAAAATTCTTAATGTTTACTTTGCGAGCTACAAAGTGTGATAGTCTTTCAAATGTGTATGTTTAAAAAGTATGGAAATATTTTCATATAGTATAGGCCTAATGATTGGGAGGGAGGAGTATATGCCAAATTCAAAATCTGTCAGAGGACCTTTCCTACTCCCTTCGGCGACCCTGTGTACCAGGGACAAAGCCCTCAATGAAGTGTTGGGGGAGGAGGGAGAGGGAGCAGAAACAAATTGATGACGTGAACTCGCGCCGCCCCGCGTGCAGTGCCCGCCGCCGCCGCCGCCGTATGTCGCTGCCGCCGCCGCCTCACTGCCAACCCACCCCCTTGGAGACCCGGCCGGCACTCTCTACTCTTACACGACCATCTATCTGTGTTGTACAGTGTTGTTCTTTTTCTGTGTTGTGTTGTAACGTGGTGTGTTTAACTGTGTTGTTTTCTTTCACTGTACTATCATTTGTTTTGTGTTGTCTTGCCCTTCCTAGCTGAAGTATTTTGTGGCTCGTAAGAAGTTTAGAGAGGCTCTGAAACCTTACGATGTTAAAGATGTCATTGAGCAATATTCGTCGGGGCATGCGGATCTCTTGAACAGAGTCAAAAACCTGCAGTTCAGGTGGGTCCACGCCTCTGCGGCGATCGGCGCGGGTGCAATCACCGTCGCCCATTTTGCAACTACTACGCGGGTGCACAGATTTTGGTTTTGCATGACGAAAGATCATTATTGAAGGAATCGGGGCAGGATTAGTACATACACATATTCTAAGATATTACAAAGCATATGTTCATATTTCGCTCTAAGAAAAAGAACAAGATTTTGTGTCAAATAAAATACACATTTATGAAATATTTATGTATTTGCTCAAAACACCAATATGATGAAAGGTAGATAAAGAAGAATCTTTCAGAAACCATATAATTGACACGTCAAATATCGAAAAAATGAGTAGACTTCCCGATCCAATTCATTAATAGCATTTCATTATAGAAATGCCTAAGTNGAGACAGGTACGCAAATGGCGGAATAAGCTCCCGCGCCTGCGCCAGAAATCGTCGAGGATACAGACACTTTCACATGAGATGCGCGGTAGGGAACACGGCACTTGTCCTATCTACTCCTCCCAGCCCTTAGACAAAGAAGGTTCGCAAGGATTTGCACGTTAAAAACAGTTACCCATGAAATATTTCAGAGGACAATTTTAAGTATTAAAGTAATAATTTATTGCCAAAAGCCCGTAAACGTTTGGGTATGACCAGGTTTATATTTTTTATGTAATTGTGAATAGTAGAAACACGTTACTGTATCGTGTATGTTTGATAAAAACATGGGAAAAGTAATTCGTTTTACTGATAATTTGTAAGTTTCCTCCAAATTGTTGCTGATTTTATAAAAATTTGAAAGAATATGTGTTGTTAATGCAGAAAGTAAATTATGAAGGGAAGGATATTCGTGAACACGAAAATTATCTGCTACGAATTAAAAAACCTCCGGAAACACACAACGGCCTCAAATACCTTCCAAAAATTACGAGTACTCTTGTAACACTGCTTGACTTTAATTTAGTTGAACTAGGAATGAACAGTATGAAACGTGAAACGTACAGTCTTCAAATAGATTGGTTCATGAATTTCATGATACATTAGTCTTTAATTTATTTGATGAAGTATCGCTATTTTAAAAAATCAGTAAATTGAGAGGTAACTTCTAACTTTTAAACTGCGATTGTATCAAATATAGATGACTCAGTGGGTCACCGCAATTTCTGTCTGTTTCTTGGTCTAACTGATGAGTGATCATTTTTTAATGTAATATGCTTAAGGGTACCATTTCCCCAAATTTCCCTTCTCTTACCATCTGGGGTCACATTCCGTTGGGGAACGCACTCCCTCTATCATCATCAAGGTCTATGATTCTACAAAATGAACATTTGAGTACACGCTTATGATTGTATACGTGCTTCTATCATCACAAGCAAGGGCGAAATATAAAACTGTAAATAGCAAATACTAACTGTAGCTTGTGACTCAAACCTGCTTGCTGCATGAGTACTAAAATATGTATGTAATTTTCTCTTGTGCTGAAAAAAATACTTGACATCTTTTCTTCTCTCTAAATTAAATGTTTCTTCACTCATAGTGTATGTTCTACGTAAAAGAAAATCTATGAAGTAGATTGTGTCTATATATTCTTAAGACTAGTTGAAGAGAACGAGTTTTTCTTTTGTGCCTTGAGTTAAATACTGGAAGAGAAAGATATCCTAATATTTAATGAATATGAGATAATTCGTCTATTTGGGAATCTCTTTTAACTGTTAGCTTTCAGTTTTAGCAAAAAAGCTCAAATATCTGAGTTTCGCATTGCAGGGTTTGAGAGTTGTAAAGAATTATCTTGTAAATCAACAAAACATTGCAAGGAAAGAATATTGTTTCTAAGAATTATCAAAGGAATAGGGGTCATTTTCGATCACATAATACGTGGAATCATCTTTACTAAGGAAAATAAAAGTAATTTAAAATAAATAAGTATCTATGACGATAATCTTTAACTTATGCACATGTAGAAATGGGGTCAAAATGTGATGTATTTTATAATTATTGCATTTGTCTCCTTAAATTATTCAAAGAAAATTCCTTGCAATCTTCAAATGGATCTTTTTCTTATTCCTATTTAAGAAATAAGTATTTGCGTTCTTGACTCTGTGCTCTACCGTTAGGGGTGTGAAATATTTACATATTTAAACGATAAGTTGATACCGGGATATGTAAACGAGGAGATAAGTACGTGTAACTCTACGTAAAAATTCGCTTGAGTTTTAGTGAGTAAGGTTCAATGTTTGGAAATTACAATTCATGTAATATATCATTTTTGGACAAAATATTCTTTTAATGATTAATATTATTAGTCTTATTCTCTTCACCGTGAAACTAGCCTGAAAAGCAGCTGCTTTGAAATAATGAAATCGAGAGATTATTTAATGAAGCATTGATTTAATCGCTGTGGAAGATAAAAAGTTTACCAGGAATGCGTGATATGCTTCTAAAGGGAAATTTAGAAACAATTATTTCTAATTGTGTCCCTCGATACGGTAGACACAGAGTCATGACGCACAATGAAACACTACTGGAATGTATTTAATCAATGGCTGCTCTGCAGGTTGGACCAGATCTTAGGCAAACAAGGATCGAAGTCTAAGGATGTGTACGCGTCCAAGATCAGCTTGGCCAGTCGCGTTGTTAAGGTTGAAAGACAGGTTAGTTATCTTGAATACTAATTCCATTTTATCTAAACCATCCAAGAATATTCAGTACCCTTCGTTTCCACCAAACTGGTCCTTAGTAAACGAACATCATCAGTATATATACTGATCAATTAACACGATCAGTCAGATCCGAGCTGTCCAACTTAATTTTTAACCCACGAGCCACCTTCTACGCACTTTCAATCAAATGGACCTACACGGGATGGGGTTTTGCAAAATGTTGCCCGACGAATAAAATTAATCGGTCTTATTTATTTTAAACGCAATATTTTGATTCTCATCAAAAAATTAAAATTATTTTAAGTTGAATAAATTAAATAGTATATTTCTTTATTTTTCATCGTTAATATTGTTATAAAATGTTTTCAGATTCTATTGTATGATGGATTAACTCCGAACATAATTTTCTATTTTCTCTCACTGGACATGCCACGTCAAATATTCTGACAAAACAGATTTATAACACAAAATTTGATAAAAATTTACTATAACTCGCGAGCGGTAAAATAAAATTTTCAAGAGTAGGAGCAACGAGTTGGACAGTGCTGAGTTAGATTATGCCAATCGTAAGCTCCAACACACCGAGTAAACGTAATTCCATTTGTAATATTATGTAATATTACCTCTTTCCCTCCCTCTCCCTCTTGCACTGTATGAGTGGAGATGAAATGTTCTCGAATGTCACTCGGTGAGTAACTCTTTCGTTGTGTTGGTGAAACCCGTAACACACTTTTCGTGCAGGTGGATGACATCGAGGTGAAACTGGACCAGCTGATCGAGCTGTACATGGAGGACCGCAAGCGGTTACTGGCGCTCCCGCTCGCTTTGGGGATGGCAGGGGGCGGAGCGGGGTCGGGAGCTGCGGGGGCCGTAGCGGTAGCCCTCAGTTCGACACCCACGCCGCCCTTGTCAGCGGGACCTTTGACCGGCGCTGGCGACGAAGGTAGGAGTCCTAGGACGTTCGTGCTTCATCAGCCACAAACCTAAGCAGTGCATCAAGAAGAAATCGCAGTTTCTTTAAGAATGCGTTTGGAAAGTTAAATACAGTAGAACCTCGATTATCCGAGGTAATGGGGGAGGGGTCGCACGGATAAATGAAAACCACGGTTAATCGGAACACTTTATTCAATGAATTATGTACATAAACATGCGTACATAACGTTACGTTNTTTTTTTTTTTTTTTTTTTTTTTTTTTTTTTTTTTTTTTTTTTTTTTTTTTTTTTTTTTTTTTTTTCAATTTCATTACATCATGGAAGTCTAGAAACCTATGTACAACTGTGGAAATAGTTGGATTTATATAAGTAGTTGGAATTCTTTTTCGGCGGAAGAGTGAGTACCACGGTTTATCATGAACACAGTTAATCGACACACGATTAATCGAGGTTCTATTGTATATTAGTGCAATCATTGGGGTACTGTTCTTTTCAGTTGGTTCTTACAGTTATCCATTAAGAATTATTTAATCCCCATATCGATTGACGCTGTTATAGTTTTAGTGAATTATTGAAGTGGTAGAGCAATATTTCTATAACAAGCGTTGTGTTCCTAGATATTCAGACGAGGTGACCGTTGAGGTCTAAATAAATGAAAATGCCATTCTCCAGTACGCCAGCTACGATTTACCAACAAATAATGAAGGTTCATTCTTCTCTTGTACTTCAAATAAAGGATTATGCGTTTGGAGACGTTAACTGGCACACTAATGTATTTCATTATGTGAAATATTTTAATATTGTTTCTTTATTTTGGAATATAACCCATTATTTATGTAAACTATTTTAGCTTTTAAATTTCATGTGCTCCATTATAAGTTCTTCGTTTCGACGCCGTGTCTCTTTATGACATGCAGCGCTGGCATCGGGTGGTGGGATAGCAGGGGTGGCAGCGACGACCAGCGTCCTGAGGCCGAAACCCATCCTGGTGGACAAACAGGCTTCCGAACCCAACACGCCCATTGCCAAGAGCTTCGAACCCGGGGCCCCGCGGCCGCCGCTCATGCACCGCGGCTACTCCGACCTCGGTCATCGGATCAAGAAGCGCGTCACGCTCAGGTCAGTAGAAAGCAAGCAACAACAATCGATCATTTCAAGAGATTAATAAAAAATAATCGATTATAGGATTTTGTGGGACTATTTTTCTAAATAACCTTAATTATGCCGAATTCTTATTCAGTAATAATGAACTGTTCGACTACTTGTAAAATAATATGTAGCGATTATGGGTATAGATTTTCCCCGTTGAAGGGCTCAAATGACCTTGCCGTTGGCGATCCCTAAAGCCCCCCAAAAACAATTTCCCCGTAGAAGTGACACTACGTTGTATAAATTTAGGATAATATATTTCTAGTGAATGATAGTTATTTCGTCATTAAAGAGTTTAAGAATGCTCAAGCAAATTACGTAATTTTTTATTTAATTAATACTACCCAGAAATTAATAGATTTGATAGTATATCAAAGTTATTCTGAAACACTAAGCAATTAATGTACAAAGATTGAGTAATTAATAATAATTGTACAATATAATTATTCTATTTCCGATTCATCGAAATATTTTCAATAGTCTTCTGTTTCTATCAAAAAATTAATAGGAAGCGCTGAAAGGAAAACATTTCTTACTTTTTCTCAATTTTATTATACTATTATTAATAATGACACTGTAAGTATGGATTTAATTAATTATTCGCATTTCGATCTATGATTATTGCAATTACATTAATCGAATTCAACTGAGTTTTAAAAAAATTAATATTTAGCGAACTTTCATTGAATAACTTGATTTTAACCATCCTCAATTCTTGGTTTTGTTAACTGAACACATTTTGTACTACAATTAAAGTATATTATATAATCAAATTAAGTAATTGATTATTTTATTTAATACGTTTTGTTGTATTTCTAGGTAGTTTTCTTGTGAATTACCGCCCTCTTTCTTACGGTATATGTATTGTTATTTTCCTCCGTATCTCCTTGATTCATTTTACTTTACAGCATTCCTATTTTTTTCCTCAAATCTGTTTCTTTTTCTCACCTTGTGAATCATGCACTTCATCCTTAATGTAGATTTTTTTATTTTCCTCGATTATTAAATTTTCCAGTAACATATTCCGTAAATTACAGTTGAGTTTTAAAAAGACTTTCAATATTTCCTCCCATCAATTCATGCCATTCTATAATTTCATCATGCAAAAAAATAATAAATTTCTGGAGAACGCACTCTTAGGATTCCCTGCGGATTATTTATCAACCTGAGGAAACTAGAGCTCTTAAATTCGTCACAGGCTATGGTTTAAGAATTCCCCTCCATATTGTTTCCAATGTGTTGTTTCAGTTTCTTGGTTCTTTTCAATGTGGCTGTAAACTTGGAAATACCGATAGACAGACTTTGTATGTTTTTTTAACCTAGAATGGTTGTCTGGATGAGAACTATTAATTGTTTTTAAATATTAAAAAATTTCTTTTGTTCGAATAAGTCTAATAACATTTTGGAACTTACTGTGTCAAATTTTAATTTTATAACCAAACCAATAGTCAGTATTCAACCGGGCACTACGATACTAAAAACCATTATTCCAGTAAACTATTGTCAGAAAAGCAGTTGTATACTGCGTATGACTACTTAGGGGATAATAAATTAAGTTAGTCTAAGCGAGGGACCATCATCTCCATTCCGATCAAGGGCCCAAGATACTTCGTGCAGTTCGGTCCAAGTAAAACCCACTACGTGAAGGATGGGGAATACCGGAGAAATTCCCAATCCAGGATGTAGCCAAGTGTATAGAAGGCAGATACAAATTCAAACTATCCCTGAACAGGCCCCGAAGGTGCTCAAGGGGTTCGCGGAGAGTAATTACTTGACCCCGGCACTAGAAGGGGGAGGTGGTCAGCATCTCGCTGCGACCGGTTTGACTCCAGGATTGATAGGTACTCATTATACAGCAGGCTGAGTAGGTCACGTGGGAGCCAGTCTGGATGTTGAGGTGTGATGAAAAATCCCGACCCCACCGGGGATCGAATCCCGGCCATCTAGCCAGTAACTCAGCGCTTTACACACTGAGCCGAATGTATTTACTTTGTTTCAAATTATGTATAACTAGCTGATTACCTGGCGTTATCTGGAATTTTCTTTTATTCTAATCTAAAGGGAAAAAAATCTGTCATGTTGCAAGATAAATTTTTTTTTTTTAAACATGTATAGCATCCCAATTTTTCGAATTCATAATAATACAAATTTATAACAAAACTTCACTATATACACCGCACCATCTCGCGGGAACAGAGTAGATCGAATTCTCGCATCCGATGCGTTACGCGGCTGCACCATTTCGTTAAAATTGTTGTAGAATCTGAACGATTCGCCGAAAGTTTTAAAACTTTTTTATCTTTTTTAAATGTACCAAAAATCCATTAAATTTGATTAAAATTGGTTTCTCTTGTTCTTAAATTACTCTCTTAAATTGAATTATTTTAACACTTCTATTTCTAGTAGCGTTTTATCAATAATTTAGGGTAATTTTTGTAGATGGACATATGCTGTTGCGGACTTTTTTGTAGAACTCTTTGGGGCAAACAATATTGCCATTCATAGTTTTCACCTATCTCTAACCGTTTAGGCAGCGTAAGCGAATATAACTCTTTTTCCCGATTTTATCGACACTTATTGTCAAAACCCATTTCTATCTTTCTTATCACACATTTTAAAAACAAAAGTTAGTCTGTGTTTATCCTGAGCATCTAATTACCTCCTTGCCTAACTTCGTCTCGATCGGTTCAATGGTTTAGTCGTGATTAGGTAGCAAACAGACAGACACGCTTTCGCGTTACGCATTTATATAATGGTATGGATTAATGATTTTTTTTAAATTCACCATAATTAATAAATTTATGTTATAACAATAGATAACCGTATTGAAAATTTCATTAGAGTTTAGCGCCTGACTAGCGACTACTTTAATCCGTTGCAGTTCCATTCCGTCGCAATACGTGCCGGGGGCGACGGGGACGGTGGCGATGGTGTCGCCGGGTTCCGGTGACGAACACTCACCAGGCGACGTGGTGATCGTGGTGCCTTCGCTGGTCGCGGGCGACGATGACGCCTGCGGCCCTTCTCCGGCGTCGCAAGACCCTGGCTCGCCCAAGACCACGGAGAGCACCAGTGAGTAGCTCTGCGTCCATCCACATTCCTGGAGGAGCGCCCTACCATACGACTTAGAAAAGGCTGCTCTTCTTCGCACCGGCTAGGAGCCGAAGGACTGTTAGTGGTGATCTCATGACATAAATAAATGTCAAACAAACAGTTACAAACTGCGTATTACCACGTGGAGGACAAGCTAGGGACCATCGCAGCAATTCCAATCAAACTACTCAAAGGCAAGGGTGGATTCAATGTTTCTACGTCCAATAGCAAAACCATGAAAGGCGACCCGTTAAAATAACAACAAAATAAGGTAGCTGTGCATTGCAATGTCAATAGAATATTAGTAAATTTTGCTTTTAATGGATTTTATAAGAACTGTTAACAAATACTGTTATCAAATTATTAATCCCAATATAAATCTTAATTTGAAAATCACTCAGAATTTGAAATTATTAGTAATAACAATACACTAGTATTAATGAAACTGGATCTCCTACGCTTAGTGGATCTATTTATGAATCAGTTTCGACTTGAAGGAAAAACAAAGAAACCCCTCGGACTTACTCCTTATCCAAAAGAATCTGGAAGGTGTCCCGCTAGATTTTCCGATTATACATTGTCAGTGCTATTCTTAGTGCTATTCTTCAGTGCTATTCTTAGAAAACTAAGGTCAACATTCATATCGGGAAAGAAATCAGAAAAGGCTACTGATTTTTGTCAAAGTGGTTCGAACCCACTCGTAGTAGTTCCATAAGAAACATATCCTTTAAAATACTTTTTGCTGTCTTTGGATTGTGTTGGTTCCTCACTTCCTGCCTAATTCCGATGTGAAGAAGAGTAAGCATGTATTGAGTGAGTATGAAGTGAATTTTCAAGAGGTTTCAAATAGTAGCCTACCTTTCTATTATTATTATTATTATTATTAAATTGTTTACCATTTCTCTTTCTTGAAGTCTCGAGAAGATAACGCAAATATATACTGCGGTAATATATCTTGTCTCGAATTAAAAATTTTACCCCGTCTGTCGACTCCCACAAATACAGAATTTTTCATGTTTATTGTGGCTACATTTGATTCCTTAAAATTATTAATACTATTCTTAAATTGTTTGACTGTTTTAATTTTATTTCAATGCACTAAGCTGGCGTTTGTGTATCTCCTGAATAATTTAATGTTATAGGTTTTATGTGATTCCATTATAGTGCACTGTTGATAATTTTATTGTATTATCCAGATTTATAGCAGTTTTTAAATAAAAATTTTAAATTTAGGCATAAACTTAATGAAATGATTCTTTCAACAACTGCTTGAATATAATAAGAATTCATCTCTCAAAAATAATTCGTTTGTCAAAATCAGTTGCTCCTCTACCGTATTTGAATAATAGTAATCTTTTCACTTCCGAAAATAAGCCTTCATAGTTGGAACGTATCTATTTCGTGGCTATTAGAAAACTATTTCTTGGTATTAACTGTTCTTTGTTCTTACAGGTTGTGAATTCAATGGAATTTTTGTTGCTGGGAGGGGGGGCTTTAGGGCTCCCCAACATCAAGGTCATTATGGAATTTTAAGACTTCTTTACTGTATAAACGTTGTTGTAGGACTTAAAAACCATTGTGAAGTTTTGTCCCCAATACATGTCGTTTGAGGATTTATCTCCCTGAAATGGAACAACGTTTTGGTTTACTCCGTGGTAGTCAGAGTAAAGTTTAGTTCCCATGAGCTCCGTAAACCATTTAACTTCAAGGGATTTTTCTCACACTTACGACGTATTTCCAGGATTTCAACGAACTAAATCAAGTTTGAACCACAATTCCATTTATTTCACAACCTAATATGTACTATTTTTCAGGTGGACTTCGAATTTTCTTCCTTTTCTAAACAACTATTTTTTTTATTAAACTTGTTATATAAAAATATTTTCCTCCGTATAGACAAAGTGTTTTTCCACCTCATTTGAAAACTGCTTCACACTATTTTTTATGTCATTTACAGTGTTATTCCAGGGAAAAGGAAATTCCAAGAATCTCCCCCTCAATTCTCATCGCTCGCACCCTCGAGAATGGCATTTGTATAAAACTTCCAGAAATCAGATCAAAATTGTAAACAAAGATGCTTTTCAGGCATGGTGGAATACTCTCAAAGAAATGCTCAGACGCCAAATCCATTGTGAATGTTGTACATCAATTATTTATGGTTATCAATAATTATTATCGATATAAATCTGGTAGTATGACACATTTTAATTTTTAACCATCCATAACACTGAATTACTCCAAGGATACTTCAGTTGTCATGAAAATGTCCTGAATGTTTGCAAATACATGTTAGCTATAATAGATCTAATTACGATACTGATGAAATTCAATTTTCCACAGCTTCCTATGATGATTGCTCATCTTCAACTTCACTATGACCTGCCAAAAAATCTTCCAAATTAGACTGGCTCATCTTCGTGTAACATTGTGAGTTGCTGGAGTATTTATGTCCCCCGTCACTGTCTGTCAATCCGCCTCTCTTCTTTCTGTGTCTTTCTCTTAACTGTGGCCCCTCTTCCAGAGTTAGTCCTTGGTGACGATAACTCGCCCTTTTTTCCAAATGCACTTTGACATGGCAGTGTTTGGAACTATTTGCACTAGTAATGAAACCTTTTATGTTGAGTCTTGGTCTCTTTCACCCGTTCGGTATGGACGCATCAATATTCATTACTTTCGTCCGAAATAATCTAACCTCTTTTACAAAAGAGTGAAACGAATACGATCTATGTTCGATTTCGTGTTTTGTTTTTGTTTTTTGTTTATCGTGTACAACGAAATGGATCCCGCGTTGGACTTTCTTTTTATACAACGTATTGCGTTGTATATACAGCCCAGCTCTTAATTATGTCAGTTTCAATCAGTATGTGGGCAGTTTACAGGACAATCCGAATTAGTTGTTAAAAATAATTTACTGAGAATTCATTCTTATATATCGTGTTGGTCGTAATTTTGTAAACGAAACGTCGTTGATTTCTCTAGCTTACATTTAACTCTTTACCAATCTGTTTGATACACCAACAAATGGAGCCAGAACATAATTGGACCTTTGAATAGTTTTTTTAGAGCCGCCGCTGACTAAACGATGTGTTCGCAGTTTTGGGTTACGAGCGACTCCCGTAGATGGCAGCACTGTCTAGAGGTAAGGGTCAGAAGCAGCCTCTTGGGTTCCGAATCGCTGCCTGTCGTTGCTACAGCTGCTGCAGTGGTAGATTAGACGCTCGGCTTGTCCCCGACTCCTGCCCCATTCACTCGGCACCACGCTACTACTACTGTAGGGAAACATTTTATTCGCGGCTTTTCGACAACAGTTCATGTAGAGCTCGGATGCACACGGAAGAGAATAAATGTTAATTGTGTATAGTGCATACTGCATACCACACATAACTCAGAAATTGTCGTTATTCATTTTAATCTATTTGTCCTCTATTCTACTTCCGCGAGTAGTTCTTATAGCGTTATTAACTTTCCTTAACGAAATGTTCTGTGTTGTCACTTTAGTGGTATGTTTGCCGCGGAGCGGAACTAGTTTTGAATAATTTGAAAATAATTAACAGTGTTTAGCCACAAATCAATAAATTACAAATATGTTCTAGTTCTGTCATTTATTCCTAACATATCTGACCCCTCTTTTATAACTCTTTATCGAATCTACAGAAAAACTGATCTTAAAATCGCATTATCTTACAACAAAATTTCGAATTTAATGAATCACGAAGCAGTTAGAATGTAAGTAATTGTCGCGCTTGTAAAATTAATAATTGCACTTCGACATTTCAGCTAATTAAATTTCTTGTCATTGATAAATGCACGAAATCTTATCTGCTAGCATTTTTCGGAAAGGGGGTTTATGTTATGAACAATTATAGAGTTCGTGTTGGATTCGTGTTTTTTTTACATTGAAGAGAAATATTTGATTTTATGATGAAATAGAAAATAAAATAACCCTAAAAGGAATCGGTTTTCTCAAAACTAAATTTGTCAGAATCTTGGAAATCGTCTCGTGATGGAACTTTAAAATGGTTCCCTAGAACATTTGATTCTCGTTACATAATTAAGAATTAGAGAAAATGTAGTAGAACTCTTTATTACATACGAGAAATTTTCATTTATATTTGACAGTAAGTCATTTTAACGGATTTTACAATTATCTGAAATAGTTTGCTTCGTTTATACATATTTACATGAGCATGAAAAGTTTTCATAGATTTCGGAACTAAAGGTAACTACTTGAACACAATTATTTGTTGAGTAAATATTCGAACTTCTCGCTAGTACTGCTAAATCAAGAAAATCCCTAAGTATTTACATTGCAGTATTGCTTTGTCATTACTATTTTAGTCGCTTACGTAATGTTATTAAACATAATATGCCTATATGTAGTGTTTGATTACATACATACCCTGTACGTTTTATGAGACATCCTCTAAAAGTAATAACTGACTGAATATTCGAGACATTGTTCGGAGGGCGACATCTACAAGCAATTAACATCTTAGCCTGTCGTTCATGTTCGTGTGTGCTACTCCTCCCGTACGGCCAAGACTCTGAACGGTGCTATTTCCTAACAAAGCGTTATAAATCACGAAGAGTCGGGATGGTGAAATTTGAATGAGTTACCTTGGAAGCCATCGTTGAGGGACTGGTGGTATGCTTGGTGCTAGGCTACCCAGTTGGTGCCGCGTCATATTAGTTTTGACATTTAGCACCTTCTTCAACAGTCAAGTGCTTGAGACAGATCGGCACTCCGCCTCGTGGAGCGTTGGTTGGCGTGCGACTCTGGGATTGGTTAGGGCATCGCGCCAATGATATGTTGTGCGCAGAGGTAGTGGGGGTGAGAGGGATTGCGCCACTAGCGCTCCGGGTGTCGCTCGTGTTTGCGGGAACGGATGGGGAGTCGTGGGCGGGATACCAAGCAGTTCAACAATACGCAGCACCAACCGGATAGCCTAGCACCGTATGACTCCGACCGCAGCAGCTCTTCGAGAAAAAGTTGTGGTATGATGTTCGAACGCCAGACGCGTGTCAGTGAACACGTGTTTTCAATTTGGTGTAGCGGTCGGAGCAACGCCGCGCCGTGCGACTTCGCTCCCTCCAACACGACGAAGACCCTGTGTCTCGCTGCGGCGAATGCGCGAAAACTTTCGTAAGTAGTCGCTCGGTTGGTACTCCTGAGCATGTGGTTTTCACATTTGTATGGATTTTCTATTTCCGTCGTTTACGTATTTGATGCTTTTATATTACCTTCATTTTATTATGTCACCATTATTTACGCACGGTAATAAAAAGAAAGCGTTGGATTTTACGAACTTCATCATTTTGGTATTTAACACTTTCTATCTTCTCCTTTTGTCGTGCCATAATTTTTGCTCACGTTTTAAGATAAAGATATATTTTCGAATAACTTCAAAATTATATGCAACCATGTATACATTTACTGCAAATGAATTCAATTCACATATTTACCTATTCAATGGAGAATGGTCATTATTATGCAATATTATTTCCTTCTTTCATGTTTCAAAAATATTGTCTACACCTTAAACATTTTTTTACATTTATTATTTTTGTGAAATTCTCAGTGTTTTCTTTTGTTTCTTTTTATTTAGCATGACCTCTTTCAGATTTTCGCTGTGAATATGAAATAACAACTGCTTCCTTTGTTTCAATCTATTTCAATATATATTTCCAGCCAATAGAATGCCGCAGGATATAAAATATTGATGTAGTCTATACCTGACCTGTTGTATGAAATACGTAGGTACAATACATTTGGAATGGTGCATATTCGTGAAATTATGTGTTGCTGAAATAATATATTTGAGATGTTTAGCTGTGTGTTTGGTGTCAATTTATAACTAGTATTTGTATAGATGTCTTCTCCCCGTATGTCGTGCTGGTATGAGGTTGGTGTTGCCTTTTCTGGCTTCGATGTCCAGATGTAATATGCTTTTAAATTATATTAGTTCCTGCTCAGAATTTCTGTTCAAAGTACGTAAACGTGAGATGTTTCTTACGTCTTATGACGGTTATCGCCTGAATCTCGCAAACGAATTTTCAACGATACCACGACTTTTCATTAATTTATGTTAGAATTCCGGTATATTTTCGTATTCTTACATAGTATTTTCTTGTCGTGTACAGGACAGTGTGTTTCGAAAGTATTGAATTCAATGTGCATGAAAAATTAATTGTACTGAAAATGTTCCTTTACAAAATTGTTTTTAAAACAGACATATTTTGTACCAAACGATTTCTAGCGACATGAAATGATATGTTGCATGTTAGTTTCTGGTCTATAATTTGTTCTGAAGTCTCAGCATCTCTCACGCATGATTGAATGGTCAATGCTGAGAACTGTTATTTCCCTTGTGTTGTATTTTAGATGGTGTCTTTTTGCATTGTTGGATAAATTCTGATGTAATGCCGGTGTCTGTACGTCGTGTTCTTTTTCTCCATAAATGTTGTTTAGTTGTGTGTATGTAAACATGTCTTGACTACACTGTGTGTTAGTGTCTGTACCCAGTTTGAAATTTAGATTTTATGTCTCTATTTTTTTTTTCAGACGTGGCTACATTGTTCTTTCATCGTCATAAATATCTTGATGAACGAAACGTTTCGATGGTCTTCGTTATTTTCATTTATTCGAGAAAAGTGTGAGACATTGAACTAAAATCGATTTATACATACTGTGATAATGCTGTCACCATTTTTAATGCACATATACTACGGAAATCTTGAAAATAACGTGACACTAGTGTTCCATAAATTAAAAAGAAATAATTTAAAAAATAGAAAGAAGAAAACACACAAAAGTCACTAACAGATTCGCAAAAACTGTTTCGGCTTTAGCCTTCGTCAGACACGTTGACAATGCATCGATTATACATATAACTGAATTAAAAGTGTGGTAATTTATTGCACCTCTGCGTGTCTTGAGTAATTGCGAAGTGAAGTTGTATCAAATAGTATAGAACGCACACCAGTATATTTGACGTTGTTCCCGAGGGAAATAATATCCAAAGAGAAGGAAACAGGTTATATATGTCCTGCAAAAACTGAATAAATGAAAATGATGAAGACATCATGCAATCCAAATAACCTCTATGAGTGAAAATCACGAAATGTGTACAATTTTATACATTGGAATGCTGTATGTTGTTTGATTTCCCCAAGTTATATCTAAAGCAGGCATGTCACTCTTTTCATTAGTGCCGACCGGACGGGGAGTCATAGAAATTCCATATTCAGACTGTCTCTCAGACATATAATTAACTAAAATGAAAATCTTATGGTGATTGTATCTTATTGGTGAAAGCGCACGGAACACCTCCCTTCTTGTGCCAAGGCCAAAGAGTAGCGGAGCTCCACACTGTAAACTTTCGGGGCAGCTCAAGGCTTATAGGCTCATTCACTTATACTGCTATTATAGTTTGGCCAGTTGTACGTTAATTATCACTTCGTTTTAAAAGTTATTAAACGAAAATAATCTCCTTATAAGATGACTATGTTTGATGATTCATGTACGTGAAACATTGAAACAATTGTTGACAGGGTTTTGGTTCAATTTATCATTGAAGTATTTGACAAGCCTGCTGTAGAATATTCATCTATTTGTTGATATAATTGTTGTTGTTCGTTTTTGCTGATATGAGGTAAGACAAACAATGTATTGAAGGGCTCAAGGTCATTTTCTCCCTTCCTCACTGCTAATGTAGCTTTATGAAACTAAGACCTCTTATCTCAACAACTTTAACTTTATATACTTTTTACACATCGCTGTATTTTAAATATTCCCTCTTAATATATATTTTGTATTTTCAGTATTTCAAACTGCTGTGCAATTTAATCTCATGATATTAGTAATTAAGGTATTTTGCTGCTTTCTTAATGCACATTGCGACTTGATAATATTTAACATAATTATGTAAATTCTTAAGCCACTTGGTAAGATTTGCTTGAATATATACGTGCAGATTGACAGAAGTTTTAAAAAATTCCTCAAAACCTTGAAGGTCTGTTAAATTAAAAACAAAAATCTGTTGTCACGAGACGTTCAATTAAGATTTCAGTTACAGACAAGTTCAAGGAAATGGGCTATATCTGTACTTCCCAAATATTTTAAACCCGTAACTGTCTTGTTCTACAGATCATTTGCGGCGGCATCCCTATTATGGGCATTGTATTGTAGTGTGCAATTTTAGTGAAATTTTAACTAGATCCCTATTTACATAGTAGTATAGCTATAAATATGCTGTTTCGAGTTAAAATCACAGTTTGTATTAACGGGGGTTATTGTTGGAAAATGTATTTAAATTAAAAATAAGTGTATACATGAGACCTTTTTATGCCTATGAAGAGACATATTTTTAAAATTACTCTCAATATTAGCAAACTGAACGGGAATTAAAAGTTGTCCTGCATTGTCCCTTTTGGGAATGAAAGTCGCCCACTGAGCTGAATACTCGTAATTGCATGGAAAAGGAGCGTATGTGATGCGCGCGTGGGTGCAGGTCCCGTTGCTGCTCGCTCGCCGCCACATCTGCCGGGGTCTCCGCTGGCGGGGGGGTCACCGCTCGACCCCACCTCCGCCAAAGCGCTCCATCGCCGCAGCCACAGCCCCGCCGAGGAGGACGAAGAGGACGTGGAAGACGACGAGGACGGCGACTTGGAGACGGTGGAAGGGGACGGCGGAGGTCCTTGGGGGGGAGAAGACGACGACGAGGACGAGGGTGAAGGCGAGAGAACGGCATTGTTGCGCGCAGCCGCAGCCGCCACCGCCATCGTCGTCACCACGCCTTCCGCCTCCATGGAGCGCCTGGCGTCGACATCCCCGCCGCCTCCGTCGTCGCCGCCCCCTGCACCGCCGCGCAGCTTTGTCTCCACCGCCGCCGACGGCGCCACTGTCGTCGACATCCACAAGATGGACCTCTTGAAGCCCGAGGTCATCCCCATGGGGCACGAGGACGTATGAAGGTTGCTGCTGCAACGTCTCAGGACTGTGCGGATGCACTGCTGAGTGACGTTGAAGGTATAAGCTTGACTTATAAAGTCCAAATAATAGACGATTACCACTCATTGTAAACAGAACGAGCATGAACGCTCGTGTGCTGTGTGGGCGCTTTCTGCGCAAAGCCATGTTCGTTCGTACGCGTTCTTGTTTGTTGGGAGTGGTTCGTGCTCTTTCGACTCTGATACTTCAGTGTTTGTATGTGACTGTATACAAACTTTTGTTAATTTACAAAAGTAAAATGTACGGAAATGTTAAAGTATTACGTCGGCTTTCACTGAAGTCAAGTTGTCAACTATTCGCGAGAATTGGAAATATTCACCAAAGGTGTTCTAATTAATTAATAATTCGCTCTACTGATATTTATTGTTGAACGAGAACCATTATTTTGTGATTTTCAAACTTTATAAAAAATCTAGATTGTCGTTTGACTCTTATCTTTGTCAAGGGTAGCATTGTCTTCAATTACGTGATACGGCTGCCATTTCCATTAGATCAGTGTTTTCCTAAGGTTCTTGTGAATTATTCTTGTAAATACCTCGTAAGGTATGAAAGTCTTGACGTTATTGAGTTTCTATTCATAATTGCTATATTTAGGTAGGTTTTTATTCACAATGTTAAGCCAATACTTTGGTCAGTATATCAAAATAACCTGAGCTGGAGAAAGTTTCTCCATACATGCTCATAGTAATATAAAGTCAAATAATTCAGAATTTGATATTGTAAAGGTATGAAAGTTGATCGCCACTGGATAGGGAATGTTTCAAACTAACATTTAAAACATTTTTGAGCGGTACTTAAGCCTAATTGCTCTGACGGATTAACAACAAATATTGAGAAAGTAGACCTTTAAAATAAAACTGGAGAGAAAAAACAAAATCAAAGTAAGTTCTTCCTTCATGTTTACCCGTTAAGATTTTCCAATCACTTTGTGTTTTACCAAAAAGAGGTAAACAAAAACTCCAAGTTAACACCGTATTTTCTTCTTATATGTCTCTCTCTCTCTCTCTCTCTCAATACACGCAAATTTTTTTCGATTGCCTCATTCTTTAAAATAGAAATGTTATTAATCTTCTAGAAATTATTATTTAGTGGTATGTCTAAGAACTGCCTTCCTAAAACTGGATCCACCTAGTTCCCCCACTTCTTGCACCAATGAATATAATGGTTGTAATGTTTTCTCTTACAATTAAACATTAATTTGAACTTCCGTATTTCTCTCGTGAAAGTATCGTTCAAATTTACCTACAGTCGCGTCCACACATTCTGGGGCCATTCCATGTCAAGTCAACACAGGGTCTAAACCTCACCATCTCAGATTTTGATAAACATTTGAAGGATAAGCCGTCATATAAAGAAAAGTACCGAGTATTGCTGAAAGATTTCAAACCGTTTGGAAGTTGTAACTTTATTGATCTTCACAATAATATGCTATTTATCATAGGTCAAGAAGAAAAATAGTTTAGATGTTCAAAATCAATCTTTTCATTATTAATTTCTCAAAATGCACATTTTGAAAATTTTCAAATTAATTCTTCATATAGTTTGTCCTTTTTAATCATCTGGGAAAATATGAACGTGGGATAAAAATGGGTTCAGTGTTAAAACAATAAAATAATGTAGGTTTCTTGCCGCATACCGTGAGCGGAACTAGAATTTTTCATATTATTCTTGCTATACACTTATTGTGTTAAATATTGCTCATTATGATAATGAAAATATCACTGTAAAGATCATTAAATAAGCTGACACCTCCTCCAGCTCTCTATCTCAATTAGGAGAGCTTCCAGCGCAAATGAAATTTTTTTGTGTATAGTCGTTCTGGGGCGTTTTGTTTAAACTTTACATTGTTGTAACTTCCAAACGGTAGATACATATTAATGTATACATGATGGCTACCTCCCTACAAAATTTTATTAAAATCTGAGACGGTTGTGAAAAAAAACTATTAAAACTGTTGATTTGACGTGGTATGGCCCTCTGGTGCTACGAATGCTTATTTGATATTTCTCCTTTACAGAAAGACGCGCTATCAATATGAACCTTTTCATTTAAGTTATAGGCCAGTAAAATAAGATTTAAAAAGAAGGTGTAATAAAATAAATTCGGACAAAGCAGGAAATCATCTTAATACCTTCATTTGGGCCCAAATACATGGAATCTGAGTTTGCACCACCTCAGAAGGTGTGCATAACTTTTGGCAGCCATAAAACCACAAAATTGTTGTTTTATTTTTTTCAGTTTTTTGCTTATGTCTTGGAAACTAAGCGTCGCACAGAAAAGTATTCTCTATCCAAAATTAGAGAGCATTAAATTCTGCGCCAAATTAATACTTAAAACATTAAATTTGGTTCAGCGGTTTTCCCGTAATGGCCGACCAAGAAACACCAATTTTTAGTAACTTTGCGGAAAAAGTTGTAATAGTCATTTTCAAACCTCTCAAACTTCGCAATGAGCGCTCCAGTAAAAAAGCTTTAACGAAGAGAGTTGTAGAGCATTAAATACTAAATTCAAAAAATAAAGGCCAATTTAATAAATAATACATAATAATAGCTTTTAAAAATAGCTAAATATAAAATCACAACAATGCCATATTCATTTTTAAACTTTACGGACATTTTAACATGATAAATAATTTTAATTCATTTTCGAAACATTTTAATAAATCGTAAAAAGACATACCGCGCAGAGATCTAGACCGCTGATAAGCAGACAAGAGTGCGGGATACAGGTCGGGGGGGGGGGTCATTTCATGTCTATCAAAAGACCGGAAGACACATCGCCTTCGCGTGAAGATGTAGTGACAACAGATACCTGCCACTCAAGAAGTGACAACAGAATCTTGCAATGGTAAGATTACTCAACAAACGGCCGATCTAGAAAACTGCGTTGCACTGAAGATTCATTGATTTCCCTTCAGTGTATTCGTTTACTGTGCGTGATCAAGGTCGAAGCTGAATTTTGTATCTCCTCCTTTTTCCTATGTTTTGCCGTTCGGGAGCCTGCGTGTTTTTGTTCTAGTGCTTTACACGATTTGTGAAGAATTAGTCATAAACTCTTAGATATGACAAGTAGGTAGAACTTTACCAAAAATATATTAAATACTTAAGCGATATGCAATGGTAGTGGATCTTCTGAGTCGTAGTCTCAGAAAGCGTTGAGCGCTGGTCAAACGTTATTCAATAAGAAGGTAAGAAGAGAGGTGAAAGAAAAATTATTGTATCTCAAGTTTTACGTTGATACTGGATTATTTAATATAAATTTCGTTCACGAACATTTGCATTCACGCACACCTATTCTCGTTACAAATTATGCAACATTTTTCTTGAGGATTTTCATGGCCTACGTTTCTTAAAATCGAGTGACAAATCTGCTACTTGTCTCATCCAGTTGCTTTATACATCTTACAGGTAAAGTAGGGGACCTGTATCTGAAGTGCTCATCCAGTGCAATAATGCGATGAAACGTAAGAAACCTCGAAATCTCAGTTTAGCGCATATGAATCTGAACATATATGGTATGGTTCTTAGAAATTTAAAAAATTCAAACTCTATTCGACTACTTTCCTTTTTTTAGCTGCTGAAATACAAAATAAAACCTAATTATGTATTGTAATCTCATTTAAATTTATTCTTTATCAGTAAAATGGATATAGGTGATGAATATTCTTTTTACTTTCTCTTATACGTGATCTTGAGACATTACTGTAACCAAGAAAAAAATCGCAAGATTTTTACGAAAATATTAATTTCTGATACCGAAAGTATTTTTTGTGCATAACAATGTATGTTCATATGTTAGACCCTCAACAATGGTTCCTGAACAGGTCACGAACACATCTTTCACAGATTCCTGTCTTGGAAGTGTTTGGTCGTGTTAGTGAATTCTGCCATACATGTAGGTGTTTCGCGCTCGCCAGTGGAGTAATAGTGATGTAAATATTTAAATTTCTCTCTACTGTCTTTTCCTATTTAAGGATGAGCATGGAACTATTTTTACTGGCCTATTATTGAAATGTCTATAATTTCTATACATGAATGCAATAATACCCTAATATCGGTGTTAACTCTGAAACACTTGCCAACCATTCACGTAATGCATACACTGTTTGATATTTGAATGAAATATGTTGCTTCCCTTTTGTGAAAATTATGCGCCCACGTATCAGACTCAAAGGCAGTGCAAAGTATACGAGCGAGTTGAGAAGAAGACAGCAAATAAAAATGAATAGGAGCCGAACAGCTGACTCCCACTCGACCAATTGGTGATGCAAAGCAGGATGATCCTCAATATTGATCATCAGTGTACAATGAGGAGAGACCAGAGGGAATATTGGATACTCGGTACCGCGACATCATAAATAAAAAGTACTACCGAGCTTCGAGTATCTGCATTGCGGATCTGGAAATGGTTTTGCCTGGATGCGGGTAGAATCACTCCCTGTAGTGTGTGGTTACCTCACCCCCGCGGAGGACAGTAATGACTATCGAAAAACAATTGATTTACAGGAAGACATGGTGCGAGAGTTGAGACGTACTAGTGATGTGTGACTCGTTGACTTATGCCAGAACACCGCAGGTCAGAGGAAGTGTACCTATATCCTGGAAATGATTAACAAACAACTTGATAATAGTGAGCATAGGGTTGATATCCACGTTAAGGAGAGACGTATATAAGTCCAGGTATTAACGCTGGCAAGACTTCCTACCAGAGAGGCGCACACAGGTGACCAATGATAAATATTCAACGTCTGTCTGTACTTGGAAGGGTGCCTTGCAAACAGATGAGTCGACTGGGAAACTGCTGGGAAAACTTGTTAAATCAAATCTGCTAGCGACCATTCGTTCGGAGCTTGAATAAGCTTCGAAAGGACAATACTGTCCGATGGACAATATGATTACCTATATCTCGTTAATCGAAGTCAGACTTGGCGAAAATGTTCGAAGAAACTTTTAAAGAGACACATCAGAACAATCACTATTGCCATAAACTAGTTATATCAGTCACGTTCAAAGTGATGTGGCGGAAAAAATTGAGAGGGGCAGTCATTAAGGCTCGCACGGTTGAAGAGATTCAACGAACATTGGGTCACGTCACGAGGGGTGGATCAGGTCATGAGGGGCGTGACAACGTGAATTGAGAACCATGCTGTGTTGGACCTAATAATAATAATAATAATAATAAACATTATTGTCCGACAAGCGGTGATAAACTAACACATGCCGTGAAGAAAAATAAATTTATTTACTCTCCGGAAACAAGACCGAAGTCATTATTGCTCTTTGCAAATAATGTATGTTTCATATTCAACATCAATTTTTTGTGAAAATATAAGACAGGCTCACAAACATGTGAGATCCGAGATAATGCTTTCTTTTCTTAATTTTAATGTCTGATTTTAAATTTTATTCTGACATCAAGTTTTAGTTAAAATGAAAAGTTTCCTTTTTTTCTATTTGAAGTTATATCTCAGGAATTATTATTCTTATGGTATTATCATCATCACCAGTAACACCCTTTCCGCACATGATACACATAATCATAAACAGTTTTTCTTAGATTTTTCTCATATTCGAATGATTAAAAACTGAAATACATATATTTTAGTGTAATAAAGTTGTAATATTTTTATTTTTTTTAATTTGTTTATTGTGATGTGAATTTCATGTTGCAGACTACCTGAACAAACCTCCTGTGTCTTCAGTGTTCCAACTACCTATAGTACTATTGACTGGAAAGAGTAGATTAACTTCTATCTGTTCTTTGATTAAGCTAAACTATAAACTTATTTACTTAAGGAAGTTTTCCTACTCTAAAGGAAGATACTGGAATTTGACTTATCACAATTTCTTTTCATTTCTAGAACAACGAATTTTCACAATACATGTTTTAAGAATTCTATTCAGTTATTATTTTAGTTTGTGAGAAATGATCTGTTTCCTATCATTAAGTGAAGTTTTATTCAGTCTTCTAGTGTACAAAATGTGTCTACCAATGAAGAAATTGGATCTCAGTATCAACTGGGTGTCTAAGAATTTGTTGGCATCAACAGTGAAGTGATATATGATGTAAAATGCTGCAAAGTCAGTTTCCGCTGAAAACTTCTAATAAAACTTCTTCTACGATATGTACTTGTTTTGATGTTAGCAAGATTATTTTCATCTTTCCAACACCAGGAAAAAAATTTCAAATCTATTTTTATTCCATTTGACTTTCTGATAACTGTACATAGTTTAAAATTAGGTCTTATTTTCAAGTAATCTTCTAATGTGCGTATTGTTAATGCCATTGCTGTTTATCACTCCCTCCAACCAAAAAAGGAAGAAATCTGAAGAAACATAAATGATGTGCAAGACCCATCCAAGGACAGATTTGTTATTTTAAATTTTGTTATTGTTATAAAATTTCAAGGTGAATCCCTTTGATTTCTTATTTTGCTATGTTTTTATCAAATGGAATCATTTTTGAAATAAGGAAATTGTTACTTCTTTTCAATGTTTTTTTGACATGTGACATCAAATTGCCCACTTATTCTCAGGTCTTTTGTTGACAAATATCATCTTGTCTGTTATTAGTTTCATAAATGGCTATAACTAATCCTCTCTTGAGACTCGTGGAAGTTTGTACAGATGGTCAAAATGTGATATTATTGCTGCTGATATAGTACGTTGTAGTGAGATGTTAAGTGGTTGTGCTCATGATGGACCAGCAGAATGTTTAATATTCATGACAAATGTTAATGTAGATCAAAAAAGACATATACTTTCTACAGATATAAAAGTTTTATGGTTCAATATTTAGTAATGCACCATTTTCTTAAAATTAAAAAAGAAAATTAAAATAGATATTTAAAACTTATTTTTATCTCTTAGTTGTTATTAGTGTAAATACAGTTTGTAGGGATAACTGTGTGTGATGGGGAATTTCTGTGAGAAAAGTATTAAAATCTACATATTAGCAATTTTATGAAAAGTTATGTTTTATTACTAATGATTTTTAAATTATTTGAATTTGAAAGTATTAAAAAGTTGAAATGGGAAGAAAAATTTTTTTTTCTTCTCTTTGTTTTATGATTTTAACACAGCATGTACATAACTAAAAGCAGATAATTTCCCCGTCCCACTTTTATTCTCTCAAGAAGATGTGATTTTAATTCTTGTTAATTTGTATAATTATTGTTATAATATTGTTGATGTTATGATTCTATGTTTCTCTGCAAGATGAATGAATGATAGGAAAATGAGATGGTATCAGTGAATGAATTATGATAAAGCCAGTAAAAGAAAATAGACTACATATTATTCTTTAAAGTTTATCACTTAAATGATATCATGTGATGAAAATTCCTAGAATATGGCACTGAAATTAATATATCTAAATTTATTATTTTCATCATTATTACATCCATTTGTAGCGAGTGCTATGTGAAACACATTTCAAATTAACATAATGGAATATTTTGAATAGCCCTATAATTTATTAAAATTGGTCAAGGAAGGGTCATTACCTTTAGATTAGTGGGATACATATATTCAAGGTACATAAAACAAAAAATCACAGCTTTGTTAAAATGTAGATAGATATTTTTGCCACATAGCAAAGATCAAAATATAGGGCACAAAATGACGCTTACAATAATATTATAATGATGATATTAAAAAATATATAAAAGTACTAAACAGGATTAGGAAATATATTCAATAAGAACTGCTACTTAGCACAGGAAAATTACTTTTATAATAATAAATAAGAACAAATATATATATACATATAATTCTCATACTTTTTCATCTTTGAAAGCAACTTATTAAGGTATGACTCTACATTAAAAGGACATAAAAAGTAAATCTTGTTAGAATGAAGATTTATACATTTTCATAAAATCACACCATACTGGTAGACACTAGGTGAAATGCACACGCTTGCATAGAAAACTATTGGCCATAATTAAATTGGAAAAATGTGAAGGAATGTAGGGTGTTGCTATTTTGATACAGTGGGGATGTGTCAATTCTATAGATGATAATAGTGACTAATAGAAGCCCATTTCTCAAAACGAGCCCAGATGCCTTACCAATACTTAAGAAAAACCAAGTGAATTCTTCAAGTCATAGTTCTTACCTATGGACTGAGGAGATAAACTATATTGCTTGGTATCTCAAAGTTTGGGTTAAAATGAAATTAAATGGGCTTGTATCAGTAAGTCTAGTTTTGGATAAATCATATCATTCGTTGGAAAAATGAATGATTATTTATTTATATTTTCATAGATTGTATACCTTCAGCTATGCTCAGAAATTACTGGAACGTTAATTATTCCAAATGGGAAAAATCAGAAGTAGGTAATTTTCCCATCTTTATATTAATTTTGACCCAATCATATTAGTTTCTTTTAATAGGAGAAATTTTTGTAGTGTTTAGTATGAGAACATCAAGTTTTAAAAGCAAACAAACATAGTGAGTTGCACAATTAATTTCTAAAACAAAAAAAATGTTAGAACTTTACAAAGAATAATTTTATAGAAATAATTAAACTTATGTCACTTTATTCATTTAGTAAATAATTTTAAAATTATAATGTAAAATATCACTATTACAAAGTCTTCCATTCTTCGCTATATTTGAAGGTGAATTTCACTTATTTGTGACTTTCAACTAAATGACATTTATTTAAAAGTATAGTTTAAATTTACTTTAATATCAAGTTTATTTCAAACTTTAAAAAATTTTAAGATAACAATTTTAATTTAAAATTTGCACAAATGCTTCTCTTAGCGAAACTTGATGATCTTCCTTGCATGGAACATGTATGTTTATTTACTATATTATTCTTGAAAATTATGTTTTTTTTATCTCAAGTGAGAAAATAAAAACAAATTCAAAAATGTTCCTTTAAAATTTTTATTCATCTTCATTTTGGTAAATTATAAATAGTTCTTGGATTTATATTGGTTTTACTTTTCACCATTTCTTGTTTATTAAGCAAGTACTGTTTATTATTTTTATTTCCACATCTCTTTTTCTGTAGTAGCCTCTTTATAAATATAAATGTATTTTAGGTGGTGCTCGATACTAGGTTAAATTAAATGAGTATCATATTTTGTGAAAATCAACAAAAATGTTATAATCGTTATTACATATCCAAAAGTATTGATTAATGATTTTGTCTCATTAACATAATTGACGTTCCAATTAGCATGGTTCACAAGCAGTATGTTTATATTAAAACTGATGAATAGATACAGTACTGTATAGTAAATACCATAGAATATTATATTGAACAAATTCATCATGACTTCATAGCAAATGAGTTGTTATTTTATATGAAATAAATGAAAATAAATCTAGCTATAAAACCATAAATTCTAAAACTAATAATCCTACAGTACTACTAATATCTTGTAAAGTGAAGTTATCTGGCTATACTGTTACAAAAGTTGATATGAATTTTCAAATTCTTTCTTTCCACTCAACATAGTTTTCTGCAGATGTATATTAGAAAATAATTCATTTACTTTATTCAAGAATGACAAGTTGAGAGGTTCTACATTCAAATCACGCCATGCAACATCATACCATGCATTTGGATGTATTTTTATTCTTTTAAAGTAGGGATAAGTTTCATTACCAGACTATGCTATTATATCTGTTTGAAATATTAATACGAGAATTGTCATCAGTAAAAGTTGAAAATTTAATTGTGTGTATGGCAACAATACCATTTTATATGAAGGCTCAATCTAAAGCTGATTATCTACTCCTAAGCCTGTAGTAGCACCCCAGTGTCAAAATTTTAAATACATGATTAGATGGGCAATGAAACAACAGATTGTATAGCGCATACATTTCTATTTGTCATCATAACTTATTATAAACATGAGCTCAAAATTACCCAAAGTTCACATCCTAGAAAGCATTTTCTAAAATTTATTAGATGAATTTTTCTATATTTTGCTTACACACAATCATTATCAGAATGCAAAATTTCTGCTGGTAATGCGAAATTATTATTAACAAAGAAAATTTACAATCTGTTGAAGCTTTCATAAATTAAGACTTTGAGAAATAATCATCTTTCAGAAATTTACCTTATGGCAGAGAAAAGGATGATTTATATTACCAAAAGCTTAATTAAATTTATTAAACCTTTTTCAAAATTGGCAATGATCTTAATGTCTTAGGATGTGCCAGCAGGAATTTGCTTACTATTATGTCTCATGCTGTTTATTTAGTTACTGAAAATAAGAATTGATAGAAAATATCAAATACACTGGTACAAGCTTTAAAAAATGTGTGGTGCCAACTGTGATTTGGAAGGGGGAATTATCAAACGAACCCAATATCACTGCACCAATAGATGATACGTTTGTAATAATTTGGATGTGTGAGATAAGTGAATAACCAACTTGTACATTTTCTCAAATTCTTTATTCTGGATGTAAAGCATTTCATGAGCTCTTTAGATATAGTTCTTTTAGTTATTAAAAATGCAGGTCTGCATTTGCAAACAGGCAAAAGTATGTTTGGGGATAAGAGATGATGTGCTTATTGGAATAATACTTCCCATTGCACATGAGAGGTTGAGCAGAGATCAGTTCCTTTCAATGTAGATGAGTCACATTAAAAGAAAAGAAAACAAATAAAATGTACAATGTATATCATAAGAAGTACATTCAACTTATCCCAAGGTTGATATCTTCCAATTATGGTCTACAAAGTAGAACCCTATGCTTGTTTCTCAGAACAAGCAAGTTGGTTATTGAGTGTATGTGGTTGTTTTATTTAACTGATGGCTTAGTTTTTTATACAAGGAACTGTACATAAAGCTTCCTTACCCTTATTGATTCTGTATATTAAACAAATTATGCTGTAAAAGTATCATTTTAAAGTTATGTAAGTTTCAATAAAACAATATTCTGTACACTCACTTAGTATACCTCAGAAAATAATACATACCCCATTAGCTCATCATCAATGGTTCATAGAAAGAACCCAGATTTAAAAAATACATCTAGTAACAAAATCACAAATTTTTGAGCAAATAATTTGATCTGAGGTGGAATTGAACATGTGTCCTTAGGCTTAATCAATTGGTTGATTCTGTGCCAACTAAGCTAGTGGTTCCCTAATTTTATTAAACTCTGGTCTTCATAATCTTCCAAAAAACTTCCAGAGGCACCCTTAATATAAACCGGTTGTACAGTAGACAGCAAATTAAATTTTTCCAACAAGATTATTTTTTGTATTGTATGAAGTAGTGGAAGAAAATAAATGAAGATAAAAGAACTTTTTTTTTTGTGGGGCTTTAGGGCTTGTCAACGGCAAGGTCATTAGAACCCTTATAAAAGAGCTAATTTGAATAGATCACTTGGTTGTTGGAAAAATGTAAATGATATGTAAAATTATGATGCAACATTCTGGGGCAAAGCTGTCAATATTTTCCTGTGGTTTTTTTTATCAAAATCCACCAAATAGACAGATTTTCACTTCTATATCTCAGTATAGTTAGAAATGAATGTCACACAAACATCCTGGTAGTAATTATATGATCAATCAACTGCAGAGATAAGATGTACAAATTTCACCCTTTAATATTTAAATACTAACAGAGATTGTGCATAAACAAAGAACTGAAAGAATCCTGCCCCACTGTTCATCATCCTCAGAGCTTAAATATTTTTATATTTAACAATAGGGAACCTTAAGAGCTTTCTCAAGGTGGACAGTATTTTCCTACAATAAATTCTGACTTTTCCAAACCTTGAATAAAATAAATAGATACTAATGACTGCTAATTGTCAAAACATTCTTATAAAAAAATAAAAAGCTCAAATTATCAACACAATAATCACAATTGCTTATAATTCCTGTATTATTCGATTTATTCGTGTAGTTTTGTTTGCAAGTCTAATTCTTGAGCTTTTCTTTGTGTTTCATTCAAAATCTTATGTTTTCTTAAGGGCAAGTTCTCTCAATTGTTCAGCATGTTAGTTCAGCAATTCTGGCTTTTCCTCTACATCTCCGATTTCTCTTCTCTAATATATGTTTTGTCTACTTTAATGATCATGTGCATTTAGAACGGCGTGAAATGCATTTGTTTCTTATCCATGTAAGATCAATAACCAAGAGAGAGACAAATTATCTCCAATATTAATGGGAATCTGTTTTGGAATAAACCAATCTAATATACCTCTACATGGGAAATTTGGATATTGGAGAGTATTATGTAGCAAATAGACAAACATAATAGAAAATACACTATTTTGAATTAATTTGAATTCTTTGAATTGATAGAAAGGTCACTTTTGAATCCTGAAAAATAAATATACCGATAAAATTTGTACTCACAGAAAACAGTGGTAACATATTTTTTATTTCTCTGCAATTTCTCTTGCCTTCAAAATTCCCAGACCTTTCCTACCCTGCTTTTGTAAAATAAGGCAACACAAATTTTTCATCACAATCATTATCATGCTGATTTTCTACAGAACTCGCTCTTTATTAATTAACTTGCTACCTCAAAAACCAATATTTATTTAACATCTGAAAACTTTAGATTGAGTTGTTTTTAAATCTNGGGGGGGGGGGGGGGGGTAACATACATACAGTATAAGCATATATGTACATATGGAAATTTTAAAAATGAACTGACACTACATTTTATGTAAATAACAGAGATCACACACAAACAATTATTATTGAAGTGACTGATGAAGGTGAATGCCAAAACCATTTCTTCAAATATGTGAGAGACTTTTTTGTGTGAGTATGTTTTATTTTCTAACTTTTCATTATCTTTAAAACTTCTTTACACATACATGTGAGTGTATTAAATTTGTGTATATGTACATAATTATACATATGTGTATAACAGCATGAAAATATTTGGTAAACCAGAAAAAGGACAATTTTCTTTTGATTTTGATTGAGGATATATTCCCCATGTCCTCCCCTTATTTAAGAGGGAGGAAAATGGTAGGATACCCACTCGCCTCTCCGGCTCATCTCAAACATTGCTAGATCAAATTATAGTCAACAATGGAATCTCGTATCTCTCTGAAGTGTTTATCGCCGGATACAGTGATCACCTTGCTCAAGTATTGACTATTAATAATAAACTAAAACCACTTAAAATCCTTTACAAATTTACAAGAGAGTTTAATGACATAAATAAATCCATATTTATAAATTATTTGCGTGAAGAAACATGGAAAGATGTTTACAATTGCCAAAACACCGACGACAAATTCAATGTATTTATCTCAATATTCCTAAAACATTACAACTCTAGCTTTACCATTAAACGCAAGTTAATTAACACAAAGAAATACAATAGATGGATCACCCAAGGGAAAAGGATTTCTTCAAAAAATAAACGCCGTTTATATTATCTTTCAAAACGCTATAACCAACCACCCGAATTACATAATTATTTTCGTAGATATAAGACTATTCTTCGAAAAGTAGCCTATGCAGCTAAAGTTATGGAAAACGACAGGCATATACTAAAATCGAACAACCGGATGAAAGCCATGTGGAATATTGTTAACAATTACACGTCAACTTCTGAAAATCGCGAAGAAAATGTTTCTTTACTAAACGATGGCAAGATCGTGTCAAATCCTCAGGACATCGCAAGTTTGTTTAATTCTCACTTCTCAGAAGTTGGTAAAATAACGAACTCAATATATCCAAATCAATGTCCTCCAATTATTACCACCCACATACCCAATTCTATGTTCACTTCCGAAACTAACGCCAGTGAAGTCATGGGAATCATCAGCTCCTTAAAAAACAAATTTTCACGAGGCATAGATGATATACCTGAGTTTATTGTTAAATCTTCGTCCCACGCTATATTAAATCCACTCGTAAATATTTTTAATAGTTCTTTATCGGAAGGGGTGTTTCCCAATATATTTAAGAGAGCTAAAGTGAAACCTTTACACAAGAAAGGAAACAAACTTAATATTGGAAATTACCGACCAATATCTCTACTACCCACTTTCTCAAAAATCCTAGAAAAATTGTTCTATAAGCGTCTTCTAGATTTTTTATCAAAATATAACATTCTCTCTGACGATCAACACGGTTTTAGGAAATCCTTTTCCACTACAAGCGCCATATTTTCCTTCTTAAACGATGTTACCACATCTCTAGACAGTGGAGAAAATCCTCAGGGTGTTTTTCTTGACTTATCCAAAGCATTCGATGTCATCGATCACGGAATTCTCCTTACCAAATTGCATTCTTTAGGCATTCGTGGACTTCCACATCAATGGCTAACTTCTTATTTAAAAGATAGATATCAACAAGTAGAAATATCCTATACTAAAAATAAAATACTTGAGCGTTGTCTTTCAGAAACAAAGCCACTTACTTGCGGAGTACCCCAAGGATCAATTCTCGGCCCTATACTCTTTTTATTGTATGTGAACGACATGTCATCATCCACATCAGATTGCAAAATGGTTCTTTTTGCTGATGACACTAATTTACTATGTAAACACGCCAATGCTCAAAAAGTTTTGTCTAACCTTTCGACTTGGTTCCATGCAAATCGTCTCATTGTAAACACTGACAAAACAGTGTCTATGTCATTTCACAATAGTATCACAAAATCTTTACCCCAGGTTTCTCTTTCTTTAAACGGAACACAATTAAAAACTGTTACAAATACAAAATTCTTAGGTCTCCATATTCAAGACAACCTCAAATGGAATTGTCACATTGACAATCTTAATTCCCAATTAAGCAAATTGTGTTACGCATTCCGAATCTTAGTTAACGCAGTTAGTCCACGTATTTCCCGTTGCGTATATTTTGCAAACGTTTACTCCCATTTACGTTACGGCATTACCTTCTGGGGTAATTCCGGTCAGAGTATTCAAACTTTCAGAATTCAGAAGAGGATAGTTCGGATAATTTGTAAATCTCACCCCCGAAACTCTTGTAAACCTTTATTCAAGGAATTAAATATCTTAACACTTCCCTGCATTTATATTTATGAAACAGTCGTGTTTGTTAAGACCGAATTACTGAAGTGCCACCCTTTCTTTATACGGAACAGTCTCGTTCACGAACACTATACACGCATTAGTAGTAATATTCATTGCCCTAGAGTGTCAACCACTCTTTGCCAAAAAGGACCTTATCATTCGGGAATCGTTCTATATAATTCCTTGCCCAAGAATATAAAAGACATTATGAAATTGAATCTGTTCAAATCAGCGGTTTAAAACTACCTCCTGCACCAGTGCTTCTACACTGTAAACGAATTTATTGATTTTAATAAAAGTTAAATCCGTCTTGTACTTTATCACGCCATTGCTCAAGTATTTTTTAATAACTTATAACAATTTCAAAAACTATTTTCTTGCATGATTGTGTTGTCTTATGGCTCATATTAATTTAGTTTTGTGTGTACTCAACTTTGGCATGGTTATGTACATAAATTCTGTAGCCCCATCCTGGCCCGGGTTTTGCTCCGGTTTTCCTTCAGGTAGAGGCAGACTTCTTATACAGGTTCTATATCTCTAGGCTTTGTCTAGGGGCGTGTTTATTGTAACAATAAATCGTGAAATTAGTGTTATTTCAATTTTATTTTTAACACTATACTCAGTGTAATCTATAGTTCGATAATAATTTGTACATGTAAAATAAACTTTTTGCGTTAAATTACAAACAGTCATTCTATTCGTATTATAATTCGCAGCTAATATTTTATCTTATCTACAAATTTTTGCTGAAATTTTTGAATCCGTCTCTGCCTTAAGGCCCTTGATGGTAATTGATGGGATGGTCCCTTGCTTGCTTCCGGAGAGTAAATTAATTTATTGTTCTCCACTTGGTCATACGCAGTTTGTACTGCTTTGTTTGACAATAAATTTATTATCAGGATACTTTTAACTCTGTATGATTAGCAAAATACTACAAACAAATGACTGGCAAAAGTTGAATTTTGTTAGTTAAATAAGTTGTAGGAAAACACTTACAGGTCCAGATAGACTTTCTTTTTTAGACAAAGATTCAGTTGCTATATACTTAATATATTTTATTAGTAATACTTGAAATATAATAAAAGTGTAACATGGAATGACCAGAAGGTACAAAACAATAAAAATACATAAAAAATACAAAAGTAAAACATACAGCAATGAAACTAATAAAACTAGTGAGGAGTATTATTTAAAAGTCTCCTGAGAAAGTCAACAGAAGATGTGTTAATAAATGGAGCAAACTAAGTGTTTGTAAAGTACATATAGCATATGCAACAAAAGATTATCCAGAACAGTATCTACACATTACAACTCAAAGCTACACTCATGAAGTCTTCAAAGCTTATGACAATAGTGCCTTTCATTTCCTTATCTCGAGTCCGAAAAGCCTCTGCAAAAACACAACCTATTAGTTAAGATAATAATGGTTTTAATATACAAAATATTATATAATATTCACCTGTAAACCTTTGGATCTGCACACAATTAATAATAAATTGATCAACAGTAATATATTTATGATTTTGTACATCATTTTTATCAATCAAGAACTTAACAAACTGAGGGGAAAATCGAAATCCCATTTGCTGCAAAGCTACAGAATAACAAAGGAAAAATTATAAAAATAAGTTAATATCTCAGGAAGTTTCCACATTTCATTTCCATTCATCAAAATACCTTGAGACAATTCTCCTTCTTCAATACTACCAGAACCATCTTTGTCATAAGATCGAAAAGTAGCCAACCACTGATTAATGTAGTTGTATAACATCTGAAATTCTTGAAAATCAATAGTTCCACTGTGATCTTGATCAAACATTCCTGTAAAAAAAATTAACAGAACAATTATCTATTGCTTAAAAGAAGATTAATGTTTTTAACTAAACAAATTTAAGATCAGTAAAAGAAGAAAGAATTAATAATTACCTAATCAGAGACAGAAGTCATAACAAACTATATGCTTGAATGGCAAAATAAATCCAGAATTAAGTATAATTTTCTGAATTTAATTCAACTAATGTAAAGAAGATATTGAAGAAATGTAACAAATATAACAAAAAAGAAAACACACATATCACATATCATATTAGGCTTATTTGTCAAATAACTGGTCACATTGAAAGCCTCAAAAAGAAATTTGCTCAATCAAATAGGCAAAGATTCTATTTATCAGTAAAAACTTTTCTCACAAATTATTCATAACAAACACTTTACAAAAATCAAACACTCTTGATCATAAGCACTTACTTTTTTCAAAACTTCTTCAGACAAATTTACTTCCCAAATAGTTATAGATAAGTGACACAAAAATCTATCATGAAATTCTTCCACTACTTTAATTTCTTGTTAACACGATCTAAACTATGACAAAACTATACCATAAATACTTTCAGAACTTCTTACCAATCATTAGTTTACAAGCTGTTTCACTGAAGTTTTTACCGTGACCATTCACAAGAGCAGCTTGCAATTCTGAGGCAGATATGCGACCAGATTTATCTCGATCTACAGCTGAGAACCACTGCTGTATTTCTGGGTTAACACCAGGTGCACCTCCATAACCCATTTGTTGTCCTCCCCCATATCCTCCAGGGTTCTGAGAACCTGGATAACCAGATCCAGGTTGGCCACCAGGATATCCTGATCCAGGTTGACCACCAGGATAACCCGATCCAACACCCGAGGCACCTGAATATCCTCCATAGCTCATATTCTATAAGGAAACAAATACTCAATGTTGTTACATTATATCAAAGTAAAATTGCTGTCATAAATACAATTCACTCCATGATTTACCTGAAACGACATCTTCCAAGTCACTTACAAAACGAACAGCTTAAAACAAGTATCTGTCTTTCAAACATATAACAATGAAATTATTAGTGATAGGATTCCTCATCCAGAATTCTCATAGCTTTTTCCAAGATTATTCTATTTTCTAACTATTTAACTTCTTTATTATGACCTCAATACACAGTTTCTAGAGGTTACCCAAGAGACACCTTATGACACCTATCTCACTGTAGGGATGCTGAAAAATAGCAATGATTCACAAGAAAGTATCACTGAACATAAACAACTGATGCAAATTTAGGTTCAATCCTAGCTCAACCGTAGTTGACCTCTCATACAACAAACAGTACATAAACAATTTAAAGATTAATTAACCCCAAACGTCAATTTCTAGACATGGCCAAGCAGAAAGCACACAGAAGTCAAAGAGTAGAGTCCGTAATACAAAGGGAACCAGCCGTGTCCACATAGAGACCTTCATTGAAGGGGAAGCGTCAGCCATGCCCACATCTTTAGAAAACGTTATTGTTAATAACTTATGTTTACTACGCATAAATCCTCATAGCCGCTTTGGCGCCAACTGACACTATGCTCATCTCTTATTGTTTTAGTAGGGAGGGAGGAAGACACGACACAATCATGTGACCAAGACGTTGGCTAGCCAGCTTCTAGCATAAGCTACGCTCGCTAATGTGCTATGTCATTTTTATAAGTTTAATTTTATTTTCACGAGTTTTTGTGATTCTGTAGATGTACTTAGGTATTTTCCTTGGAGTAGTGTTATAAGTATTATTTTCTAGTGTGCTAAGATAGAAATACGCTCGAAAAACTGCCCTGCACGTTGAACTAGTCAAACGTTTTGATAAAGTGTTGGGTGAAAATAAAAAAAAAACTTTGTCAAAAAAGCAGTACAAACTGCGTATGACCATGTGGAGGACAATAAACTAATTTACTCTCTGGAACCAAGCAAGGGACCGTCCTATCAATTCCGATCAAGGGCCCTAAGGTAGAGGCGAATTTAACATTTCAACATACTCCTAACGGTGAAAAGTTCGTTATAGTATTAATAAATACCAACAAATATTGTATTTCATAAAACAGAAAAGTCATTTCACAAGTACGTGTTATTATCAAGCTATAAATCTTTCGGAAAGTATTGTTGATAATTCGTAACTTTTAAAAAACACTAATTCGCTAATAATTATTTCAATTGATGCCGTCCCTAGGCAGGAACCAAGCGAGTCTTTCAGGATTTCAATGTCTGTCAATTTGTTTGAAAGGACATTGAGATGAAATATAATTATTTTATTTTCGCAAAGAGTTTTCGCGGCTGTGCTTACCAGTATGTGGTTTGTGAACAGGTTTAGGTACTGGATGGGATGAAACGGGAAGGAGGATTAGGTAGGGGAGGAAACTGGAACATGTCATCTAACACACTAAACCTATTCTGGGTGAAGAGTTGGGCTGGTGCATGTGTCGTTGGCCTAACCGGGTGATAACATTTAGAAGGACGGCGAGAATTCCTGACTGTAGTCCACAGACTATAAACCAGACGCCCCTCTCCCATACTAACGGAGTGTAAACAGCTTTCAGCGCTCCTAACATTGTTTACGCCTAACTACAAGTTCAAAAATCGGCCACAGGGCGCGTGGCAGTTCCCGATTCCCCTCCCCACTGTACCCCCTACTCCCACGACCTCATGCTTCATAATTTCACAATAAGTTAGCTGAAAATACTTTCCCTATAAAAATTAACATTTGTTAATAGTTAACAGGATGAATAACTGAAATATTTTACTACACATGAAATAGAAAATGAAAACAGGACAATTGACAGGAAATGTACACAAAGAAAATACATACTTGCTCTTAATTCTATTTATTCATAATAAAGATTCAGGACATTCTCATATGAATGGAAATATACAATCCAGTATACAAAAATGGGGTATACTTGCAATAAGGTACTCATTTATTTATATCCACCAACTATTCATATCAATAATAAATAAATGAGACTGTTAAAACAAGTCACATGAGAAAAGCTGTCATAGAAAGGCTATATAGAAAGCAGTCAATGGAATGTTGGTTTTGCTTTAAGCCACAGTGGTGTATAAATACCTCTGCTCATTGCATGAGAGAATTACATGCCACAAATCTAATGAAGGTCAAGTAGAAATAATTGATAAAGAAATGAAGACAATCCACCAGTACCATGTCACCAAAAGCGATAGATATATCATAGTATGAACTAGTTACAATAATCTATGAAGAAACCATACAGTTTTCATTTATACAAGTTGAATATCATTCTGTTTAACAAATGAGAAAGGTGTTAATCAATTCAATAGCACGCTACATTTCCCATTTACAAATACAATATAAAAAAAAAGTCTGAAATTTTCCATTCTACAAACTGAATATCAATCCATCAAGGAAATGGGAGAGGTCTGTCAACCTGAGAATATCTGTGAGAAGACTGACTTCACAATAAGAAATTCACAAAATTTGTACCAATGCCAATGTTAATTTTAAAGAAAAGTTTACTGTAAAACCTTTTATATATCCATAGGATAACGTGACTAGATTTATCAGTCTCATGGTAAAAAAAACATTACCTAGTTACAAACACCACAATATACTATAACTTTCATAAACTATCAAAGTGAAAGTAACATTAAATAACATTAAGTTTCAGAAAACCAAAAGAAGTCACAATACACCAAGTAGTAAATAAACAAAGTGGAAATAAAATTTTTTTAAATGCAAGTTCACATTAAAACATAAAAAAAGATGGCTAAATGAAAAATGTAACTCTTCTACACACTACATCTTGTACTTGAACATGTTCGAACACTTCACTACCAAGACACCAACACAAGAGTACAAACCATGTTAAATAAATACATATCGAGTGATGTAGGTTACTCTCTCCACTTACAATTTTCTACATACCACAGGAGACAACAATGCATCTGATTTAACAGGGAAATCTCAAAGGTGCAAGATGCCCTTCCTGACATACCTCCCTGAGGCAAACGATACATTATTATTATTATCATCATCATTATAGACCTTTATGGCTTGCCAACATCTAGGTCATTAGCACCCTTGAGTGATACATGAATGACACTAGAGCAAATCATGAAAATTATTGTGGAATGAGAGGTATCTTGCCTTCATAATCTTGGATCAGACAGGATTTGAACCAGTTTCACCAGAGGTAGAAGACTAGTATGCCATACCACCTTTAACCACAATACTAATTATTCATAGTAAATGCCATCCATGATGTGATAGGCCCACTGATTTGTACTCTTATGTTCCTTTAAACACAGACTACATATGTCTGCATGTATACACAAAACATGATACAGTAGAACTTCGATTAACCATGGTGCTCACTCTCCCATCGAAAAAAATAATTTCTACTATAGAGTAAATTATTTAATTATGCTTCACGTAGTCATAAAAAGTTTGAACTGCTTTTTTAACAATAAATGTATCATATATAAATCCAACCACTTCCTACTATTTCCACAGTTGTACATATGTTCCTCGAAACTTGGAGACAGAGACCCTCAGGTACCAATAAAATTTTGACTTTGAGAAATAAAATTAATGAATTTGAGAAATATTAGAAATGAAGGAAGAAAAATAATTTCAAACTACAAGAAACGAAAACATAACTTCATATTTCAACCCCTGATAATAAGACATTCAACACACTCGTGTACAAAATTCATTAAATAAAGTGTTTCGATTAACTGTGGTTTTCATGTATCCATGGGACCCCTCTCCTCCTGCAGATAATCGAAGTTCTACTGTATATGAAGATGTGTAGGGACACACTCCGAAGCAAAGTATCACTAATTACCCATTGAAAGGAATGGCCATTCACTCCAGTTAGCACAACACAAAGAGAGAAAAATATATATAGAAATACATGTGCGAATGTTGCCTACGGCACAGTACAACCTGAGCACCACACGCTGAATGTAACGAACAAAGAACACTAGCAACCAATAGGAGAAGGTTGAACACGATCTTGCAGCCATCTATTGAGCGCTGGACTAACCGGGTGACTGGTAGCGCAGTCTGGTAAGTGTTTACGCCTAACTACTTGAAGCTTCAAACCTCATACACTTAGCGGCTATCTAGTTTCCTGGCCCTGCTGTAGTCCAACCGCCGATCGTGTCCTTATTGACCTCTTTAGTGTACTGATCCGTGTGTCAATATAATGTACCAAGTCATTGCACGCCTTGTGAAGGTCAGGTTAGAATGCGTTGAGGAATGCGATTGTGTCCATTGTGTGAGTTGGTTAGCAACTTTACGACAAAAGGAAATGAGAATACACGAAAACTGACAATTAACTCTGAATGAATAATATTAGTATTATAATAAATTTATTACTACGGAAGTTACAAATGAGATATTAAATCAATAAACCGACGACTAAAATGACTGAAATAATTATTTAGGACGACTACTAGAGGTTATTTAATTCGACAATAACTACTCTATATTATGTTAAAATGTAAATAAGTAAGAAAATCAGGAAAAACGAATTGTAAAATGATGTAATAATTATATGGAATTATGACGACGAAAACTTGGGTGCAACAATGGGGCAGGGATTCTTTGAAAGTTTAATTGTTATCTTACAGGATATGCACGAGAAAATCTAAATGTTTACTCCTCATGCACCAAATTAATGATTCCGTTTGTACATACATAAACTTTATCACACCTTTGAGAAGCATTGAATACATGACAATGTATGTTTTATCAATCACCAGACGTAGAATATGTCTCTAATATCATAACCAATGTCAAAAAGAATCCTTCTAAAATAATTCTAAATACGAATACATTGGTATTTAGATAAAAATATATTGTTTTGAGTCCAGTATTCGAATTATATTTTAACGTAAAAATTGTTTATCCTTTTTCATAATAACTAATAATTTTTTTCTAGTTCATTTATTTACACAAATTTGTTGTACTAAATAAGAATTGATAAGTTGTAAACCAGAAAAATAGTCCTTAGTTCAGTTCCTTAAGTGTTAAGTGTGATAAATATGGATGATTTTTTGTTAATGTTACGCTTGTTGTTCATCAACACAAGATAATATATGGATAATATTTACCAACCCTGTTTTTCAACTACCCCTTACGAGAAATCTCCGTAACATTTCGCAATTGGAGCATTTGGCACTTTTCATTATGGTACTTTTCATTACGAATGATTCAAATACAAAAATTAAATTTAATGCATTTGTACATCAATTAGAAAGTGAATTATTATTGCTGATTTAATGTGGTGGATTATTAATTAGTGTTTAATACATAATGTGAATTGATTTCCATATAAATTATACATATGATTAATTACTCTCATTCACAATTATCATATTAATTTTTCTAAATAGCATAATTAAATCGGAACTGCATAAATAAGCGTACTCTCATTGAAATATATTTTATATTGTTTCCATGACAATTACTCATTATAATTTTGAATTCCCTGGCATCGCTAAGTCACACCGTCATTGCATTCTCTTGTTCGGTGCGGTTACATTACAGCGCGTTGCGTCGCAGTGTGAAGGCGCTTTTAGTCACAAAATGGCGATCGGCGTTACTCTCCTTATAGGTACTCTATAAGGAGGTATTCTATTTAGGTGCTCTATCTGATCTTCAAGTGACAGTTTCAGAGCCAGCGACTAATAAGTGACAGTCCGCCTAATTTAGAGAATGTTCCTCTTCACAAAAATGTGTTTTACTAAGCATCAGACCTTAAAACATTACTTGAAGTCTGAGCAATAATATGTATAAAATTGAGCCAAATCCAATAATGGTAAATAAATTTATAACATTTTTTGTAGTCACATGCTCTTTCTCTTACAGTGGGAAGAAGTTTCCGGGAATATACTATGGAAATGTAACATGGAATATTTCCGGAATATACTACGCGCAGTTTCTCATAATGTCAATTAGCTGGATTTGGTCAGATGATTGTGAAGTGTCTTCCTCCTTTTCTCCTTGCGCCTCCAATAATAGTCGAGTATCGAATGATAGCTGATGCCAAAGGAGCTACGAGAATTTGTGCATAGTAAAAATTGCTGTTATGAGAAATTTCAAGCTCTAAACTTGTGGTCATTGCGGACGATTATCTCTCGCTTGAGGTATCTAGTTTTAAGTCAAGGATACGGATGACAGTTCTCTTTGAGTTAAGGTCTCTAAAGTTTTGGACACAGGTGGCGGTTCATGTCGAACTAAGGACTCTAGCTTGCTCACTCCTGCTGATTACATGAAATACATAGTGCCAATTACAAAGCTTAATGTTTTTATGTCGAATGATTGTACATAAATTTGTTTCATCATTGTTTCAATTTACATTTCTCAATACATATTATATGAACATCATCAAAGCTACGAATAGATTTACAAACTTGTTCACGTTTACCTCAAATCGCTAGTTGTGTGACATATATTAGTTGGTAAAAGTGATGAAAAGTGAACATCGTAATAGTTAAGTTACGCAAGTAGGACGATGGGAACGTGATGAGCCCAGTTGCCCTGAAAATAAGGAAACATGGCGTGTGATAGTGTTCCATTGGCCTTTAACTTGTGAATTACTCTAAATCTGCCAGAACGGAAAATCTTTCTAATGCTATTTAATTGAGAGTACTGAGTTTGTTTTTGGTGTTTGTTGTATCTTGCACTGACGGAACAAAATGGCTGAAGATTTGAATGGAAATTTACACAACTACAAATTACAACTTCAACAAGTAAGTGAAGGTTATCTATTGGATGAGGATTTGTTATACAATATCTGTGGTACTCTTCTGTATTCGAATACAAACGATGGTCCTTCCACTTCTGAAAATTCGTTTTATAGGTTGAAGCTGCTTTGACTACTGACCCTGAAAATGAAGAACTTTTGAAGCTAAAATCTGATCTAGATGAAGTTATTGAACTAACTAGGGACTTAATTAAAACGCAACTATTAGAATTGAAATCTTCTGGGAGAGGGCCTGGTATGAGATACATAGAAAAGCCATTGGGATTTTCACTTTTGCCATTTACCTAAATTTGATTCCATTATTTTAGGGACAAGTGATGGAAATGAGGTATCCACAAAAATGTTACCTGTGGAACAACCGCCTGTTGATGAAAGTGTTAAGAGAGATTGGAAAGTGGGAGAGAAGTGTTTAGCAATATGGAGTGGGGATGGCCAGTAAGTAGTATTAATTGTTTTACTATCATAATGGTAATCGTTTTCCTTTTTTAGTATGAGCATTTTTCCATTTGGTTGAGCTGACTAGAAAGTATTGCACAGTCATTTTTTGGATCAATTTGATGTTTTGATATCTTAATTTTCATTGGTTGATGGGCTGCACTGATCCTTACATTGGCTTACATTATTGGATATGATTTGTTTTAATCAAAGTTAAATCTTGCCTCTTTATTAATGTGTTCTGCAAATTGTGATTATTCAGTTTGGTTCATCTTGTCTCATATTCTTGTATTAGGTTTTATTGATATTAAATTTGAGAAGTTTTAAAAAATGAATGTCAATTTTTTATAGATATAAATGATTTTTCATTTGGTAAATCTACACATTTCTTTGTATGATCATATGGATTGAAATCTTTGATAGCCTGAATTTAATTTTAAATGTTTAGGTCTTCAGAGTGTTTTATTAGCTAATTTATTTCAATTACTTATGGAATTTTTTTTATTTTATCATCACTATAAAGTGTTGTAGAGATTTTTGGAATTTCTCACAGTGCGTACTAATAATTTATGTGCAGTAAGTTAATAGCATCAACTGGAAAAATTCTCATTTTTCTTATCAACAAAAGTTGAGTATCAATTCTAGAATTGATAACTGTTTATTGTACAATGTTTGTTTGTTGATTTTACAATTTTAAGATATTTAACTTTTCATCTTGGAGTGTGCGCTACATACTGTTGCATATGCCAGTTATAGTGTTTATCAATTAGTCGGAAGATAATGAACAAAACTTCCTTTTCATTTGTATTATTTTTTTTATTTTGGAGATCTTTTGCAAAATAAGTGTAAATTTTTAGGAAGTATTCTGGAAGTATACAGATAGAAGATTTTAAATTATTTCCTGCTATTTAATTAATTTCGTTTATCATTTGTTGTTGTGAAGTTATGAAGAATTATTTCTAGTTTGAGAATCGTTTCTAAGGCTCCTTGAAGTGATTTTTAAATTTACTGCTCTGTTAATGCATTGTTTGTTTTTATGGTGTTTGGAGTTTAATATTAATCTTTTTTTTACCTGGGTGCTGGATTAAAACCTAATTATTGTTAATTCTTTCTGTGTTATAGTTATTTTTTCCTCATAGGTAATTTATATATGAGACTAATTGATAAATACTTTACTTGGAAAATTTTTAACGCTGATAAAGGTAAAGTTTTCAATTATTTTTGTAAGACTTTGCATTTCTTTAACGAAAAATCTCATAATCATTACTTGTACTGATGCATCTTGGACTTTTGTCCTAGATCACATGAGTCTGTTTGTTACTATTCCGTGCAGTGTAGAAAAGGGTAGGAACAGCATGAACTTGTTACAGGTATTTGTCAGATGTAACATATCTTCTTTATACTGTGGGTGAGTCTTGCTTGATCTAGTTGTTTGGAATATTGTTTGATTGCAGATGGAAATGAGATGACTTCTGAAGTGGACCATATTTTGGTAAAAAATGTTAGGGTGTGTGGGTATGTTGCTGCCTTCAGTTCATTCAAGCTGGCTGTTTCTCAGGAAAAGATAAACCTGCAAAGTTTAATAGTGTACTTTTTTTGATTCCTTGTGAGAGGTTTTATAGCGATTAGAAGTAAATTCCTTTTATGGTGGATCAATTTTTAATTTGAAATTTCTGATTTATTTTCCTACATAACATTTACAAACTTACATATTATATAATGTTTATATTCCTACATGTTACTGAACTCCATAACTCATGCAAAGTGTGATTAATTATTTCAGAATTAATTGACAGCTCAAGTTTTTATCCTATGTACAAATAGGTATTGACAGTACCTAAGTGTACATTTAGGTATGAAATGAGATGATGGTTTTTTAATACACACCCAAAATTCCGTGTTAATGGTATTGAAATTTTTTTTTAATGTATAGAAAAAAAAGTGAAAGTGTTGATTTGATTTAATATTAATTATTTTAAAGAGGGTAAACTTAATTTTATGTAGTAATTATTTTATGAAATATTACAGTGTAATACGAACTTTCTGTCAATACCTATTTGTTTTTTCAACCTATGTCTGTATGTATGATTGATTTTATATCCTTTCTTATTTCATGGAAGATTTGTAATTTATTTTTATTTAAATGTATAAATAATCTGCATCAACATAAATCCCTTTTTAAGCTTTGCTTTATTATACCATTTTTATATCATATCTATTTTATTAATATTGAGGAAATTGTTTTTAGGTATTATGAGGCAACTATCGAGGATATTACTGAAGATGGGGAAGAAGTTTCAGTGGTATTTGATAATTATAATAACTCTGATGTCACAACATTATCTCTACTGAAGGAATTGAAAGCTGGCGTGAAGAGACCTGCTGAAGAAGGAACAGACAGTAAAACAAAGTGAGGATATACCTAACTTACGACTTAATTGTACCTGCAAATCTGAAATTTGTAAGTTGTAGGTAATAATCCCTGTTATTTCATGGACATTTCTTCTTTGCTTTCATTGATCTTCGTAGGAAACAAGCAATGTCAAAACAACGTGAATACCAGAAGAAAAAGAAGCAAAAGAAATTGCAAAGATATAAGCAAATGGAAGAAGAACGTGAGGGTGAAAAAAACAAATGGTTAGCGTTTCACTCAAAGGTATGTATCTCTATTGACATACACTCACATTTCAAACATATATATAACCTAAATAGCTCTTTTGTATGCTGGAAAACAGTATCAGTAAACTTTTAATTAAATCACTTATTTGACAATACCTTTTATAACAAGAAAAACCTCTCACAGTCATTGATGTGTTGATTCCTATGTCATCTGTGTTGAAGAAAATGACTTTTCATTTACTGTTAACCTTGTTTTTGTTTTCTTGCCATTAGATGACACCAGTATGCCATATGTAGTTCCTTTGGTTTCCAATGTAATAAGTAAATAAATGCTCTTGCTTGTTTTTATCACAGTGAAAGCAGGTTGTTTCTCTGCTATTAATATATTTAATTAAATACCGTAATTGGTTATGAGTACCTGCACAAGCTTAATTATGCTCGTAAGAGATCTTTGAAGATAAGATATGGCAGAATTATTTTATCCTTGGAGGCATCGTGGGAAGTTTTCGCAGATGCACAGTTCTGCGGGAAGAAAGCATCAGTGTATTTTTTAAAAGCAAACTAAATGAAGGATCATAGTTGCTTAGTCCAGATGTATATCACTGATTTTTCAATAATGTAATTTAAAACTGAACAGCTAAAAATGAACTTATAGTGAACTGTCCTACAAAATCAAAACGAATTTAGTTGACATATCAAACCTTTGACTGGAGAAGCAGATTGGCCGATGTGGAAATGATAAAAAAATGTAATAATAATATGCGATAAAGAGGAGCCAGAAAGAAAACTGCATAAAGAATGCTGCGATTTTTATCGAAAAGTGAAAGCTACGTTAAGTCAATGTTTGCGAGCATGGTCAGCAATGTGGTATATCAAAAAATTATGAATGAAGAAACAGCCTTTGAAGCTTGGGAATCCATAAAACAGCAGTTTGAAGCAGCTTCAAAAGACTGGATGTTTAGAATATGCACAGAATAATTTGTATTCCGTTGGGTCCATGGAGATGATGTTTTTACACATATAGCAAAGCTAAGCAATATAGGAATGGACTAAATAAGGGCCTTGATGTTGGAAAAGATAGGAAATTGTCTTCTTTAATGTTTGTAAAGTTTTGCATATTTTGCTAAATTAATTTGAAACTTTTCAACCTAGTTGAAAGTGTTTGGGTAAGGATCACCGCAAGTCCTTTGAAGAACTAACAGTACAATTGGTCATTTTTGAAAGGAACTTCACAAAAGCTGAAGACAGTAGCAATGCTGTTCAGGAAGCACTGTTAGTGGCTAAGTGAGAATGGCAAAAATAAGTCTAAATCAAGAAAAGGAGAAAGTTGCATTTGCTGCAAACACAAAAGGCTGTAGAAAGTGGATTGCTGATGGAAGACCCTCATGGACACAGACTGGTAGCGCAGTCACATGCAATATTAGCAAATATCGCATTGATGTCTATATGGAAGGAAACTTGTGCTGGAGAGACCAGTTCAACAGCATGCTGGATCGACAGTGGACAACCAGACATGTCACAAATTGTTCTAGGTATTTTGTTGACTACACAAAATTAACCCTTATTACATGAAAGCTGCGGGAAATGAAATGGTGAATAGAATTTTTCCTACTGCATCCAAGTCAAAACAATTCAGGGAAAATGCCAAGAAGTTGGTTTGTTCCACAAATAAGTCGAAATTTATCCTCTGTCCTCACATCACAAGACAGAAATCAAAATAGTGAATTTGTGTCAACTCCAGAGAGTCATGGTTAAAAGTCAACGGTGAGGCAGTGCTTTATAGTACATTATTCAAGGCAGATATCGGATAGATGCAGTAAATTTTGGTATTTTTATCCCAATCTAATGAAAAAACTGATTTTGTGTATCATAAATGGATTTGTGTTTGTTTTAGACTAGGTTTTATCAGAAATAAAATTTATTTTGTGCAAAAAATTTTATTTTCATTAATAGTAAAAGATACAATGTTTGACACAGTAATGTATAAAGAAAGGAGGAAAAATAATAGTGAAAAAACTACTAAATGCTCTAGGTGTTGTGAGTGAGACAGGTTGTCAAATTTGTTCCACTGATAAGCCTTGATGTTTGAGACTTCAGAAACAATATGAATTTATTTGATTTATAGGTGGATGATCAATTAAGATTTTTTCATTTTGGGAAATTTTGGAGTTTTGTAAATTTTTTCTTACTCTTTCGATCAATGAACTAGTCAGCAACCCCCACTCACTCTCTCTCTCTCTCTCACGTATCATCGGCTTGTAAGTAAATCAATCAAATAAGATAATTTTGATTAAATTTGCTAAAATAGTGTAAGTATACTAATTTTTTTAAATTGTTAATTTGGTGACAGGATTTATAGAAACAAGGTACTCTTGCATGATTTTTATGATCTGTCTTTGTCTGTTTACTTATTTCTCTGTCTCTCTTTCTCAAGTTGTTTTAATTGGATAAATTCCAGAAATGAACTAATAGTGTTTTATACACCTGCAGGTGGGGCAACTTTGGAATTTGCCTTTTTTTTTGTAGTTATTGAAATCCTGTACGTTTTAATAAATATGAATCCCTTACATTTTGTCTAATTTTGAGTGTTATTTTCAGGCATTTAAAAAAGGGATGACCAAGAAGAGTATATTTGCTTCCCCTGATAACGTGAATGGTCGTGTAGGAATAGGCACGTGTGGAATGAGTGGAAAACCTATGACTGAATTTACAACGGCTGAAAAATGGCGTAGAGGAATGTGAACATACGTGTGCTTCACAGTGGTGACTATTTTTTCTTAGTGCATTGTGCAGTGGCTTAATTTCTAAATCTATATGTGATTATGAACAAGTATCAGAACCACAAGTTTTATTTGGGTTTCCTCTTGTCATATAGTGTATGTAAATAGACTGGACAGTATAGAGAATGTTTTAAAGACTGACTGTATTTGTGTCAGAGACCGTTATTGAAGGATGTATTTAGTTAATTTAGAAGAATGTTTGAACACGTCCCATGCATTTCAATGTATATTGATAAATTAATCTCGTCGTCTCAGTTGGTAAAAGTACAAAACAATGATATTTCAAAAAGATATTTCAGTTTTCTAATTTTATACTCAGCATCAAGTTAAAGAATAAAATTGAATGCTGTATTTGTTCTTTACCATTAATGGCACATTCTTGGTACTTTCTTGACAGTGTATTTTTGTGACATTCTTTACCTTGATTGGGCACCAAAGGCATTGCAATGTGTTTGTTTAAACTAAACATCAAAATAATTTTGTCTTAAAATTTTCCAAGGGAAGAGCTTCAAGTAAACCTTTCCTACTTGCAATGACACCAATCAAATATTTTTAATCTGTGTTAAATGTTGTTTGACAATGTTTGTATCAAAGTGCTCCTTACCACTTTATTTTGATACTACTAAATATATTCGTGATTTATTTATTTGAAAGTATTTCTTAATTTAATTAAATAAGACATTGTTTGCTGAATATCATTATTTTGTTGTTTGCAGTTTGAGAGTTAGCTTATTTTGTATCTTTGCTCTTAATAAATTTATTGTGGAATCAAGGTAATTCCTGAAAGCATTTTCAAAACAAATTTGTTTATGAATTTTTGTCACTGCTGAAATGATTCTAAGAACATTTTTGTTACATTTCATTTCATGAGTTGGATATTTCGGGGTATCTGTGTGTGATATATTTGTCCTTGACCTTCACTAAGCGGATTAGATGGATTAAGTTTGTAATAATATTTCATGTCATTTAATTTACATTTGCCAGAAAGTTTTCATGTGTAAGCGTATTAACTACAAGTTTTAATTTCTGTAATTGACACTCGTGGGTCCTTCAAATTGATTTACTTTTGGGAAGTTAAACGTCAACGTAGAATAAAACGACACTCAGTGAAAAAGCATCCATGTCTGCTATAGAGAAATGTCTGCAGCTGAGGAGTGTAAGCTGAACGAAATTTTACTGCAACTTGTCAATTTCTGTACCTACATTTAACATGACAGCACTTAGTGTAACTATATTTCCACGGAATAATTTTTCCTAAAATTAGTGTTTGCTTGAATGTGTTAAAAAGTATCTTTGTCCATAAGTTTTCATCAAGAAGAAAAATTTTGTCAAGTATTAATTTTGCTTTTTGAAAGAAATGTGAAATCAGAGTTTCTCCTTTGGGGATACATTAAATAAAATAAGGGAAGCCGAAAAGTATGAAAGAATAATGTTGTGATTATTGGAGCAAATGTAGCAATTATGTACAATCCAATGTACATACCATGACAATAACAGCGAAGTGAGCTTATAGCAACTTGGCAAATCTTGATAATTAAGTTGTGGTACGTTTTAATATGATAAATTTTTTTAGGGCTTTTGCCACCATCCTGATTCAATGTGTTATATAAAACTGGTTAAAAACCCATTTTTCATGTATAAGTGTTCCTGCTTGTGAGAGGAAAAATTTCCATTCCCCCGTGTATCCCTTGTTAAGAGGTTTCATTGTATAGATCATAAATGCACCTTCATCTCCTTCACAACTAAGACCAATCCTGGTTGCTCTTAACTGTGTAAACCTTTGTTGCACAGGGAGAGATTGTTCATATTTTTTGAGCCACTCTCTTCTCAGTGTTTCACAGATGTTATTGAGTTAGTAATGTATGTGAACTTCTGCACATAAAAAAACCGGGCCAGAGCCGGGAGCTGCCATCGGTGGTCAGGGGGAAAAACCTTTGAAACTTGGCATTTAATATTTCAAAACATTTCTTTGTAAAATTGTCAAGATAATTATATTAAGTGGGGCATTTAAAAAGGGCCTCATAGTTTTTGTAATATTTTATTTGATTCTGATATACTATATACACCTTATTCATGCATTATTGTAATGAGTATAGGGCCCTGATTTTGATGACATGTCATCTTTACCTTATGCAGTGTGCATTGCTCTTAAGTATTAAAATCCTGAACATGAATCTCGGGTTATAAAAATATTAATTTTATTGGACATTTTTTTCTGCTTTTGAAGTTTTAGGTCATTTTTTGCGTTTTACTCCCTTTTCTGCCCCCCCCCCTTCTCTCTTTTTTTGCAAGAAATTAGATTAACTAAAATTATTTAACATTTATTTTTAATCTAATGAAATAATTGGATATTTGATCAGTAGGTTGACAACGTGTGTGTTGAGTCTGTTTCTTACCTATACCGTACATATTGTTGTCGCAGCAAGCAATTCTCCTATTTCCCCTGTGCCTGTGGTAGCAAAAGAGACCCCTCGACAATGTGCAAGTTGAAAGGCAAGCGTTTGATCCATTATTCTCATTGTCACATTTAGTTATGTACAGGTTTTCTGAGAGGAAAGTTTGGTCTTTAGTTCAGTGTTCGTAGTTTCATTCAGCCATGCCTAAAATAAAGCCATCTGAATCTTGTCATTTAAGACAAATTGTATCTGAATTTGAAGATGTTTTCTCTATGGACAGTGAAGTGTTATTTTGTAAGATGTGCGAAACAAACGTATCAGCGAAAAGAAAATTCTCTGTTCAGCAACATGTGAGACGCGATAAGCTTGTACACGGAGTGAAACTCGCAAGTAAGAAGAAATCCACCCAACTTTTACTGCAACAAAGCGTATCCATGAAGGAGAATAAATCATCAGATTTTTACAGATACTTTTGTGAAGCTTTAGTTTCTGCAAACATCCCATTTTGGACATTGAACAATGCTAAATTCTAGAGTTTTCTGGAAGTACATTTCAGACATCGTATCCCAGATGATTCAACTCTTCGGAAGAGCTACCTGTCACAATGTTAGGACAACACCATTAACAAGTTACGGTGAAAAGAATATGGAGAGAAAATTTTCATATTCATTGACGAAATGAGTAATGTAGAAAATAGTTTCGTGGCTAACATGATCATTGGTATATTGGAGATCAACAGACCTGGTGAAATGTTTGTGCTTACAAGTGAGGTATTAGAAACTGTTAATCACTCCACAATTTGTAGTTTCTTTGAAAAATGTATGTTTTTGTTGGGGCCTGAGGGTACCAGAAATGATGACATCTTGCTTTTTGTGTCTGACGCAGCGCCATACATTGTGAAAGCAGGAAAGTCATAAAAGCTTTTTAACTGAAAATGGTGCAAATAACTTGCTTAGCACACACTATGCACAGGGTGGCAGAGGAAGTTTTTTAGCACATTTTTCTCAAGTGGATTGCCTAGTGTCAAAGACGAAGAAAATTTTTGTCAAGACTCCCTCATGAACTGCTCTTCAAGTCCATGGCTCCCGGTATTCCACTCCCACCAGAACCTGTCATCACCCGATGAGGCACCTGGATAGATTCAGCAATATATTATTGCGATCATTTCCAGATGGGGAAACGTGTTATCGAAAGACTTAATCCTGACGATGCTACTGCAATTGATACGGTTGAAACGCTATTTGCAAAGAGTGGCCTTGAAGGACAGCTAGCCTTCATAAATTCAAATTTCAGTTGCTTAACACAAGGAATCGCATGTGTACAGGAGAAAGGTGCAAGTCTGGAAAGTTCTCTAACTCTAGTTAACAAAATTGCATCTGATTTGAAAAGTGTAGGGGGAGAAGTTGGAAGAAGGGTATCTAAGAAAGTGGAAAATGTTCTTGATAAAGTGTGTGGATACAAAACTTTGTCTTGCATTTCTCAAGTGCTAACTGGTGAAACATTTGATACTTCCTGCATTGAAGAAGATCGCATTGCCACTGATTAAACATATTTCAAGTATGCTCCAGTTGTATCAGCGGATCTGCGCATTCTGCTGGTTATCTACTGCACTAATTCTGAATAAATTAGATTTTTTTTACGTTCATCTTCCTAGATCATACAAATTTGCGAGTTTAAAGTAATATTAATTTTTAATTTCAGTTCTAATGTTACAGAAGCAAGTATTGTGCTGTACTCTCAACTCTTCTTCTTCTTCTTATTATTATTATTATTATTAGGCTCTACAACATCTTCCACGATGTTTTGGCCTGGTCCACTACAGCTTTCCATTTCTCTGTCGTGTGCTATTCTTGTCCAATTCTTGACTCTCAGGTCTTTGATGTCTTTTAGTATGTCGTCCTTCCACCTGATTTTCGGTCTTCCCTTTTTCTTTGCGGCTGCTGGGTACCAGTTGTAGATTTTCTTTACCATTCTGTCCTCCGGAAGTCTTTGTAAGTGGCCAAACCATAAAGTCAACGCTCTTATACGACTTACTATGTTTTTAGACTTTATGAGATTGTCTAACTCGTAATTAAATCTCTTTCTCCACATGCCATCTGGTTCTTTGACAGGACCATAAATCTTCCTTAATATTTTCCTCTCAAAAACACATAATTTCCTAATGTCTTTTTCTTTCAGTGTCCATGTTTCTGCTGCGTATGTTACGACAGAATGTATAACCGTTTGGTAGATCCTGAATTTAGCTGCTTTTGATAATAGCCACCAAGGCTTCTATCACCTTTCTCCATTATGAACATTCAAAAGCATTTGAATAGTCTACAAACATATTATAGTGGTCAATCCCATATTCATAGAACTTCTCGTACACTTGTCTCATGCCAAAAATATTATATGTCGTTGACCTATTTTGGCGGAAACCTGCCAGGTTATTGCTTAACTTGCTTTCAATAATTTCTATCAATCTTTGTTTACAAGGATTGCAAAAATCTTATAAATTACGTTTAATAATGCTATAGGTCTATAGTTCCTACACTCTAACCTATCACCGTTCTTGTAAACTGGAAAGATTACGCTTTCGTTCCATTGTGAAGGTAGTTTTTCGCGTCTCGAAATTTGAAGTATCAGATCACGTATAGCCTTCTTGAGCATTCTTCCCCCGTCTTTTATTAATTCGGCCAGTATGTTGTCTGATCCTACTGCCTTGTTTCACATTAGGTTATTAATAATATAGCATATTTCATTGAAGGAGGGTTCAGCGATTTCAACTGTATCTGTTTCGGTTGATACTCTTCTGTACTACTCTTGTTCAGTTTCACCTCCTTCTGTTATGTGTGCTTGGGGGTTAAAGACGTCAGCAAAGAAGTCACGCCATCTCTCCAATACCTCCTTTCCTTGTGTCAACACGTTTCCTAATTCGTCCTTACATGAACTCAAACCTCTGCCGTTTAACTTTTGATTGGCTTTCAGATCCCCCAAAAACTTGCGTGATTCATTCTTTTTATGAGCCTCTTCCATTGCTGAGATTTTTGCATTAATCTAACTCTTTTTCTTTCTTTTACAGACTAGGTTCGCCCTTCTCCTTTCCAACCTGTATTTTTCATAGCTGCTTCTGGTACTTAATTGCAGAGCTCTCGCATGATTTTTTCCGCTCAATCGCTTCCTTACATTCATCATCCCACCAATTTCTCTGCTTTCTTTCCTATGACTGATTCTGCTGCATTGGTGAGCAAGTTCTCTAGAGTTTTCCAATTCTCTTCTATATCTTCTGATATTAATCTAGTGCTTAGCATCTCATGCACTTTAAGCGAATATTGCTTCTTTTTTTGCGAGTTTGTTAGTTGGTCTAGATTCCATTTTTTGGCCACTTTGTTCTTTTATTTGGACCTCTTAAAGATCGTACATCTTCTATTAGGTCTTTCTTTATTCTATTAATGACAACGTGATCTATTTGGTTTATAACCTATTTGTCAGGTGAGACCCATGTACCCTTATGTATATCTTTATGTTGAAATTAGTTACTCGCAACTATTAGATTGTTGTTCTCGGCGAATCCACATAATAGTTCCCTGTTCTCATTTGTTGTTCTGTGCAGGGTGTACTTGCCTGTTACTCTACTATAGGCTCCTTCTCTTCCCAATTGTGCGTTGAAATCCCCCAAAATTATTAAAATATCACTTCTCGGTACTTGCTCAATTATATCTTGCAGGTCATCATAGAATATTTCCTTCTTCTCTTCCTCTTGATCGTTAGTTGGAGCATAAACATTTACGAATGTTAAGTTATTAAATTTTCCTTTCAATCTTAACTTACAAATTCATTCTGAAATTGGAGTAAAGTTTATTACATTGTTTAACAATTTACGTCTAAGAAGGAAACGTGTACCCGCCTGTCCTGACTTTGTTTTCGTACCATAATAATATAATACATAATCACCTTTCACTATACGCCCCATGTTGGGCCATCTTAATTCTTGGAGAGCGACTATTTCAATTTGTGTTTTGTTTATTTGGTCTGTTAATTCTTGAAATTTGCCAGGCTTCAATAACGTTCTTATATTCCATGTACCAATTATCATTTTCCGTTTTCTTTTCCTATGTCTTCTTAGTTTGTTAACCATGTTCCGAGGCCTGTTTGTGGAGCATTTAGCAGTGTTCTGATTTTTATGGATGATGGGGAGCTGGCCCAACATCGAACCCTCCTGTTTTCTCTGGGCTTGGGACCGGTAACGGCAGCTGCTGAGGTACTCAATGCCCCCAGTGCCCACCACAGGCAGAGTTGCTGTACTCTCATACTCTGAAATAAAAAATAAATTTTGTCATTTTTTAGGTCTTTTTACTGATTTTATTTAAAGATATTTTTAGGTTATCAAAATCTGGGCCCTGATGTACATTGATTCTATCTGAGACATTTTAAACAAATTAATCCAATACTGCTGATTCTAACATCGTATCAGGAAGTAATGAGTAATGGAATTTGATTTCCCTGGTTTGGAATAAGCATGAGTGAAGTCAGGAGGAGGAAATTTTCCGACTTCCTCCCCTTTAATCTAGCAGAACTCATGAGACAGAAAGAGGATACATCCTTGTCCCAATCCATCTCTACAAAAAAGAATAGCTATCTTTGTCCAGAGGAGTCCTTGGTAAATTTCAACAAGTCTCGGAAATCTAACCGAATAATTTGTCTGCCAAGTGGAAGCAATTGAATGTAATTAAGAGGAGAAATATTTCAAGTGTATCACTGTTGTATTTTGGGTACATGCCGATGAATATAAAGACTCCGCAAGAGTGGTACATTTCCAAGAATCATGTACCATTGCCCTTCAGCTTCTTTACTTCCAAGTAGGCTCTTGAAAGCAAAAATTGAAAGGGTGGGCGTTCCAGGATGTTGACTACAAAGTATAAATGAGAAATGTACATTTTATTTTCAATAAAGCACTTACAAACTGTTTATGACTACATGAGGAGCAATAAACTAATTAATTCTCCGGAGGCAAGCAAGGGACCATCCCATCCATTATTTTCTGTATTCTATTAAATATTAATTTGTTGACAGTCTGTAGATAACGTAAAGAGTAGTTAACTATTGCTTTTTATTTTATTATAGGATGAGTTGTGCTGCAATTTTTTTTTGGAGTGCAGAAAAGATAAATCTGCCACTGCCCCTACCTTAGGGCCCTTGATTGTATTGATAGGATGATACCTTGCTTCTTCCTGGAGCTACTATGTTTACCCGAATATAGTACCCCTTGCCAAATAGTCTCCCCCCCCTTATTTTAGGAGACAAAAAGTGAAGTTTAGTAATAACTTTATTGTCAAAAAAGCAGTACAAACTGCATATGACCAAGTGGAGAACAATAAACTAATTTACTCTCCAGAAGCAAGCAAGGGACCATCCCATCAATTACCATCAAGGGCCTTAAGGCAGAGACGGATTCAAAAATTTCAGCAAAAATTTGTAGATAAGATAAAATATTAGCTGCGAATTATAATACGAATAGAATGACTGTTTGTAATTTAACGCAAAAAGTTTATTTTACATGTACAAATTATTATCGAACTATAGATTACACTGAGTATAGTGTTAAAAATAAAATTGAAATAACACTAATTTCACGATTTATTGTTACAATAAACACGCCCCTAGACAAAGCCTAGAGATATAGAACCTGTATAAGAAGTCTGCCTCTACCTGAAGGAAAACCGGAGCAAAACCCGGGCCAGGATGGGGCTACAGAATTTATGTACATAACCATGCCAAAGTTGAGNATGTACACAAACGTGCCAATGTTGAGTACACACAAAACTAAATTAATATGAGCCATAAGACAACACAATCATGCAAGAAAATAGTTTTTGAAATTGTTATAAGTTATTAAAAAATACTTGAGCAATGGCGTGATAAAGTACAAGACGGATTTAACTTTTATTAAAATCAATAAATTCGTTTACAGTGTAGAAGCACTGGTGCAGGAGGTAGTTTTAAACCGCTGATTTGAACAGATTCAATTTCATAATGTCTTTTATATTCTTGGGCAAGGAATTATATAGAACGATTCCCGAATGATAAGGTCCTTTTTGGCAAAGAGTGGTTGACACTCTAGGGCAATGAATATTACTACTAATGCGTGTATAGTGTTCGTGAACGAGACTGTTCCGTATAAAGAAAGGGTGGCACTTCAGTAATTCGGTCTTAACAAACACGACTGTTTCATAAATATAAATGCAGGGAAGTGTTAAGATATTTAATTCCTTGAATAAAGGTTTACAAGAGTTTCGGGGGTGAGATTTACAAATTATCCG
>NNCF01126393.1:340053-353915 GCA_002313205.1 Laupala kohalensis | reverse complement strand
ACAAAAACATTTTCAGTCGAGGTTTAAAACAAAATAAAATTTAAGTGTTATTGCGAAGGTCTGTGTTTGAAATTGGAATATAAATTTATTAAGTGAAAGAGACGCGAAATTGGCTGTCTTCAATAATTGGAGTGTGTGGAAAAGTGATAAACAATTCTTGAAGGGACGACAAGATAGGAATGCTAACTTCATCGGTTCGAAGGGACGCGGTGTGGTCTGCGCACTAGTCCTAGCTGCTTTGAGGGGTGACGTTAATGTGTCACAAGGCGAATTATGAATTTTGGGGAGCCATCTGGCTAGAGTCAACGAGAATGACACAGTGATTCTTTGTTTCGCAGAACTAAGAAGAAGGGCAAAATAGGCCTTGTATAAATAACAGTCGGGTTGAACTCAATTAGGAATTTCGTGCCAGCGAGGGATATTCGGAAACGTAGTGGTGTGGGAAAATGACCATTCAAAGGAATTTTTGGGGGCTTGTAGTGGAAAGAGGTGTTGGTGAGATTTGCCAGATCTTTTTAAATAAATTGGTTTCGTTGGGACGACACTCATAAAATTTTATGATCTAAGTTAAACGAAATGTCAAAGCTAATAGGAAATTTTTGGAGGATAAACAGATTTCGGAATTCGTGAAAGAAAGAAGCAGGGGTATTAACAAATACTGCTATTGGCTGAGACCCTTTCTACGTCATTTGGTGACTGACCTATTAGAGATACCTCAAGGGTAATAGAAATCGATTACCATTGGAGGACAGAAATTTGACGTCAGAAAAAGGAGGAGTTGATTTCTAAGTTTTTGGGACTCTGGCGGGGAGAACTAGTATAAAATGACGAACGCTACAGGAACACTCTCTTATGATTATGGTTCAGATTTTCTTACTTGCTTGGTATTGTTATTCAGATTTTCGGCTCACGTGGTCGTTTGATCAAAGTTCGGTCTCGTTTGTGAATGACGAGGTCAGATACTCTGATTGTTGAAATCAAACTTAACTTTCGTGAGCGAGGAACTTTTTCTTTGGAACATGAACATCTCACAATCTTGGTGATTTGTTGTTCTCTACCATGTGTCATTACGAGCATGTCACATGTTGATCATTTGGCTTGAGTTGATCACAACTTTAATGAACTTTGGAATTTTAAACCTACGCTGTTGATCAGATATAAGTTTCGATAGCCGGCGTGCTACGAGCACCTATGAATTCGAACAAGCAACACTTCATCGATTAAGAACTTTAATAAATGTCATCGAGTGCGGTGTCTTCCTAAATGGGATCGGAAGGACATGGTCATGGCTTGCGGCATGCTGAGCGGGTGGTCGCCTGCTTGTAACTCTGATGAATAGGAGAATTCCGAAGGCCTGGCGATAATCACGAATGGCGTACTGGTCTGACATCACTTCATGTGGCTACTGATGGTTTACCTTGGATGTATTATAATTAAGGTAATTACTGACAGGTTGCACCCAGTATTTCGTTTATAATTCGCTGCGAGAAGAACCAGTGAATTGAACTCTTATGTCTGGGTTATTGTTTAAAGACACTTGTGGTTCAAGAACATTAATGGACAAGGACATTAAAGATAAACATTAATTGTTTTAAGAAAATCATACTCTCAATAATTGATTGTTGACTGGAACAATTGTCTAACAAGTATCATAATTATTTGAAGAGAGTATTCTTTCATTATGCATAGTCATTGTGGTTTTGGGGGAACATTGAAAGGGTATATGTAGGGAAAGTGCTTGCATGTAAAAAATTAGTAAGTAAGAATATTGTATAATTTGGATGAATAAATAATTAAGATCAATTTTACACAGTGTTGTGTTTCCTTCTCGAAGGACAAGGTATATTTTACGATCTATTAGATGGGCCGAACCCTATATGCCCTAGTTGTCTTATCGAACAGCGGAAGCTGACTTCAATGAGCCAGGTAAGTGCATCAATCTATTATATGGATCGAACCCCTGCTCCTTTGGTTTTCTTAAAAAAAATAAAGAAATCTCAAGTAGCCATTTGTCATTACGCCCCAATTATTCATAATCGTGACAGAGATGATAATTATACTTTATGATCCACTTGAAAGACGAAATTAATTGGGACCGTAACAAAAGGAAAAGGAAATATGAAGCAATCAGAGAAAATACGCGCCCAGTTCCTGTAGCGTTAGTCAAAGGGAAAATTGCTGGTCAGCTATCACCGAAAGGATCATTGATATTGGACACAAAACCCAAATTTGAATATTGGACGAAAAAAACATTAGAGGATTTTCCGCGCGAATTTGCCAAAACTAATTCTGATCCATTTCAACACAATCAATCCAGTTCTGACGAAGTCGTACCTCCCATCTTAGTTAATATTGTTAGTCTACATTTTTCCAATTGCGTATATTTCGCCAACGTTTACTTCCCATTACGATATGGCATTATCTTCTGGGGAAATTCCGGTCAGAGCGTCCAAACTTTCTATTCAAAGCCGCGGTTAAACGTTCCCTACTGCACCAGCGCTTCTACAACACAAAATAATTTATTGATTTTAATAAAACTTAAAGTCATCTGGTACTTTATCACTCCTCTGCTCTAGAACTTTCAAAATAACTTATAACAATTTTAAAACTTTTTTTTTTTGCATGCTGGTGTTGCGTCTTATGATTCACATTCATTTAGTTTCATGTGTACTCAATCTTCGCACGGTTGTCTAAATTAATTATGTAGCCCCATCCTGACCCGGGTTTTTCTCCAGTTTTCCTTTGGGTAGAGGTGGATTTTTTATACAGACTCGCTATCGTCTTGCCTAGGGGCGGCATCTGTTGAAATAATATATCTCGAATTCAGTGTTATTTAATAGTTGGGTCATTCCATGTCAAGTTGCATTTTTTTTAATCATCCCCACTCGACCATCGTCAATTTTGCTGACATTTTGTGTAGCTGTAAATATGTGTTTTAAAGGACGTTCTGTGAAGTTTTAGCTCCTGATCTCAAATATTAGAGGCAGTACAGCCTTCTCTATGGAGGTCCTACTGACAACGTCTCTTCCGCTGCGAAGATTCTGCAAAGTTTCACGCTCTCTCGTAGCTCATCCAGATTAGCTATGATGCTGAAATGTGACATAATAAATCAACTTTTTCTAGTGAATATGAAATAATTATAATAAATGCACATAAAACAACATATGGTCCAGAATTTAACCTCAAAGTGGCTCCGAAATCATTTTGTGCGATGTTTGTGCCATACTTTGACAACATATAACTATAGAACTATAATCACTAGTAACTTGTTCCTTTACCTCAACACTAATCAGCCTTAAGGCATTGCACCGCTAAAGTATCAGATTAATAGCTTGCATATTTGAGAAAATATTTGACCACAAACTTGATGTAAAACATCAGAAAGCCAAATATGGTCTATTTTTAAAGTCAATTATCTCAAAAAGGGAATCATTTAATTTTATTCATTTTCATATCAATTGAAAGAGCAGATTTTTCTCTACTAGAATTATCTTGTTTTGTTTTGGTATTTTTTTTGTTATAAAAGTAGAAATGCTCTGAACAGCCACTTTTTATCCCGTGCGATGGAAATTAATTTCACATACATAATCCTTGCGTTGGTCCATGGTGACTCAGCCACTACCAGTTCTTAATAAGAATTGCAAATTATAATCCTGTTGAAAATTATGAGCTTGTCAATTCTATCAAGAATTGGTAACCCCATCGCCTAGGGGTCACGCCCGATAGCCGTGCAAGGCCAGCCACGGGCGGTCTCTTTAGTACAGGTTCCGAAGTCTGGTTGTGGGTATCTTTCCAAGGATCCCAAGCCTTATTTGAATGGGTTTCTTGTCAAGGTTCTCAAGCCTGAGGGTGGGTATCTTCTGTTGGTTCCCAAGCCAAAGCTATAACACTGCATTCAATTAGAGTAATTTGTTTTCATTGCATCCAAATCCTAATTCAATTGATATTGTCCTTGGTGCTGGAAGGATGCCAATGATTTGCTGTTCAGAAACTCAACAGATGTCACTTTTCAGGGGCCAGTGGAAAGAAGTAGCAACACCATGAAGATGCATAAAATTTATCAAAGCATCACAATCTTCAATGAAAATTTCGGATATGTTTCCAATCCACCAATTTGGGTGGCTGAAGAAAAAAGATTCAAAGATGGACGTACTATTGCAGGAACACGAGATAACCATCAATTTGGGCCAATCAATGATAAGCAGATTCGTGTCTCAAGAGTATCAAATGACACATCTTTCATTTCAAATGTAGATCATTCCACTGGAATGGATTTGTCCTATGTGCCAGTTGCAAATCTCCAGCCAGGAAAATATGTAGCCTGCATTTACGATAAAAATTGGTGGATTGGAAACATTTCCGAAATATCCATTGAAGATTGTGATGCTTTGATAAGAGACGTTGTCAGTAGGACCTGCATAGAGAAGGCCGTGCTGCCTCTAATATTTGAGATCAGGAGCTAAAACCTCACAGAACGTCCTTTAAAACACATATTTACAGCTACACAAAATGTCAGCAAAATTGAAAATGGTCGAGTGGGGAGCTCTACGCCACTTGACATGGAATGACCCAGTTACTATTTATCATCAATACTTTGCGAATAATCTGTAGTTTGATAATAATACGTACTTCTTAAATTACTTTCTTGTGTTTTATTAAATACAAATTTGTTGGTATTATGTTAATATTATAACACTTACCGAACTATTTTTATTGTTAGGAGTGTGTTAAAATTTTGTATCCATCACTGCCTTAGGGCCCTTGATCGGAATTGATGGGATGGTACCTTGCTTGCTTCCGTAGAGTAAATTAGTTTATTATCCTCCGCGTGGTCATACGCAGTTTGTAACTGCTTTTTACAATTAAGTTTATTATTATTTATTATCCCATTGCAACAAAAATGAAGTTTTCTCATTACAACAAAAATGAAGATTCTAATTCCTGAAGCTAATGCATTGTGATGCATTACAAATAATAAATTACATTCTTATGCAATTTGAATACGTATAAAATGTTTTTTGAGTACGAGACATAAAAAATGGCAATTATACCCCTTTTAGTGTTTCTTATGACCGAATTGTTTGAGAAGTATTCATTCAGGGTAAATTTTTCGCGCATTTTATTGAACTTTATTTGACTCGATTATTGAAAGTTTAATGTTATACTTATACGCATTGAAGAGTTTACTCTTAGGTCGAAATAGGACGAAAATTACAATTCGCATTCATACTGAATCATGTAAACTATCTTAGATTTTTTACCGAAATTGATAACTTACAGGCATATCTTTAAGGCATGACGAATGCGAATGAGCTGGTGTCGAAGTTTTATTTTAATCCATTAGAGTTGGTAAATTGCATTCATATAATGATAGAATTTCAATTCATTTTTAGAAAAAATTCAAGTACGGTTTTACGTGATTCGTTCTTACCTCACCTATTACGATACAGAAGTGGGACATAATAAAGAGTTATAACCACATTCACGTACTTATCATAAAGATGTTTGGTGTTATGAGCTCTCGCTCCACACAGAGTTTCTAAGATCTACCTTGCTATTATAAGCTAAGGAAGTGTAAAACTATGTTTAAGTCTATGTTAAATAGATGATACATTCTTCTTATATTACTGAACCAGCTGATTATCCGGCGTTGCCTGAGATTTTTCTTAGACAAATATTACTTTACTCAGCAAAAAATTAAATTTATCCATAAGATCAAAACACTTTTACTTACTGGCTTTAAAAAAAATTTACAGTATCTTTTTCTTCAAATTCATAATAATTTAAATTTAATACAAAACTCGACTGTGTACAATACACCATCACGCGGGTGCCGCGCCAAATCGAATTTTCGCTTCTGCGGTTGCACAATTTTATGAAAATTCTTGAAAAATCGAAACTATTCCTCGAAATTTGAGGATTTAAAGAGATTTGTTAAATGTTTTTGAGACAACTTTGCAGTTCTCTTCAATACCATCGAACAAACAAAGACAAAGAAATACAAAAGAAATGAGAAGTAAAATGACAATCGATAAGCATTTTTTTAAATAATGGGAGAAGATATTAGCGTCATAAATATATGAAGCAATATTAATATAATACGGGAAAGAAACTGGATTTACTGTTTTACACTTTTGTGCTTTTGTATAGTACATGTTTTTTTCAATTATTTTATCGTATGTGTTACCATCCAGGGTACACCTTTTCACGTTTCCATTTCCTATTCCGAATCCTTCATTATCAATTTCGTATCATCGTCTCCTCATCAGGCGGGTGGGCGGACGCCTTTGTCGCTTTGAAGCGTGAACAAAGACACTGCTCAAAGCGCAATGTGAGTCTTTGTTTACCGCAACGATGAGCTCTCCAAGCTCAGGGCGGACGCCGCGCTGCTCTCGATACAACTGAAGTGCTACTGATCCTCCCAAGCGTTTGATGAGCGGATGAGGAAACAAATAGGACACCTTGCTTGACATTCCGATTACACTTGATGATTAAAAGCTATTCTGATGGGAGCAAACGTACCTGCGCTGAGAACAATAGGAAGACCTCTCCAGACAACCCAAGACTTTTCCTCGGTAAGTATCTCTCGGACCCTTATAATCCTTTGAGGAGACTCAGGTATATGCCCCCATCGAAACAGTTTAAGGGACAAATTTCAACACAATTATTATTACTTAACCTTGTTAGAAAGTCCGTCTTAGGATAACCTTTGAAGAGAACTGTTGTAAGCACTGGGAAATGGAGTTTATGCAAAGTTTATGTGCAATAATTATATGAACCGAATCGGTGTGATTCAGTTTTTATTTTATTTTAAGGTGATAGTAGAACAAAGAACACGTGCTTCGTGAGGAAAAACTCAAACAGTACAATCTAATGGTAAGTTATATACCATACATTTTTTACATTAATTTTTGTTGTTAAGGAATTGCCTTAATTTGGTTCGTGTCAAAAAACTGTCTTGTAGAACTTGTATTTAACATACACTAAGTACGAAATTATTGATTAATAAATTCACAAATATTTTTATCTGTAAGCTTAAATACTTTTCACTGGAAAATTATGTATTGTCGAGGTTCGTTAAGAGAAGATGTTAAACATTTCGAGTATGAGGATGTGTATTAGTGTACTAAGTGATTTTCTCTTTTTCCTGTACTTTTTTCACGCTACCTTCCGAAATATTCGAGATCTTCTTTGTTTTGTGATATTTTTGTGTACATTAATTATGAAGAAGGTAGAAACAACAACAAAACCTCTCGTGTAACGCTGGTTACAACTAATTTTTAATAATATAGTTTTATCTAAAACTGAAGAGTATTTTTTTACAATATTGTTTCGACCATTCAGAAATCATTAGTTTGTTTTCTCCTTAATGTTTTTCTACAACTTTTCTCAACAAAGGCAATCCTCAGTTTAAATTTAATATCGCACACCGAAAAATTATATTTAGGATTGTTTACAGTGAATATGCTTGTTTGTTTAATGTTGATTTTAACTTATTGTAAAAGACATCATGTAACTAAGTATAGTAAATTTGTTTAGAGAATAACTCACGAAGACTTAATGAAGAGTGGAAACGTTGTAATGAAAACATTACGAAAAATAAAGAAATGGTCTTTGAAAGTTCGCATATAATATTGAAAAGTTTGTACATATATAGACGTAAATTACAAGTATGTAGAATCTTATGAATTTTGTTACAGGAAGAACAAAATATCAAATTTTAAGATGTAATAAAAGGAACTGGAACTGCCAAAAGAAGGATTCTGTTCCAAATGGCACATCTTTTCTAATAGAGAATATTCAATCATGTTACTTTTGGTAGGTTGGATTTTGAAAATGTCCCCGTGTCCCAAAATTTTGCTTATGAGTGTTGTGCAACGCTACAGTTCAGAAGTTGCTAGACGCATTCCGCGAACTGCTGACAGTTTAATTGGTAGAAACCAGTTCAAAATTGGGAGGAGAGAACTGTACAATAAAAATTGATGAAAGTGCATTCGGAAGAAGGAAATATAATAGACGACAAATTACGAAAACAAGGTGGGTTTTTGGTGGAATTGACAGGAATTCCAAAAAATGTTTCTTACCAATTATGCCACAAAGAAACGAAATAAGTCTAACTAATGTTATTTTGGATAACGTCGAACCCGGTTCGACAATATTAACGGGTGGACGGAAAGGTTACAACACTCAGATATTGGAAGCTGTTGAATACAGTCATTTGACGGTGAACCATTCACAGAATTTTGTACATCCTGCTAATCGCCTTATTCACACTCAAAAAATTGAAGCAACGTGGTCTAATATCAAAAGATATTTTATTCGAAGAATTGGCAGAATGTACACAATCAACTTATTTGAAACTTATTTGATTGAGTACATCTGGAGAAGTTTACATAGATCTAATGAAGAATTATTAACAGATTTAATAAATGCTGTAAATTATTTTTATCCTTTATAATTAATGTAAAGTTATAGATAAGTTTTATATGAAACAAAACAATATTTAGTAATAAAATTTTTCATACAATTGCAAATATTTGTATATTAGTAATTTATTTACTTCAAATGAATGTAGTCTGTGAATGAATTGTAGGAAAATGTCCCTTAAACGATTTCGATGGGGGCATATACCTGAAACTCCTCAAAGGATTATAAGGGTTCTAGCGATACTTACCGAGGAAAAGTCTGGGGTCGTCTGGAAAGGTCTCTCTCTTGTCTTCAGCCCAGGTACGTTTGCCCCCATCACAATCGTTATTAGCCCGAATATTAATGAGAATTATTAAAATTGACCTGGATCCTAGTAAATTAAAATTTCTTGTACTCACAGGAAAAAAGAAAGGGAGAATATAAGCGTGGAGTAAATGGTAGCAGAAATGAAATATATTGACTAGGAAGCATATTCAAGGCGAAGAATGTGGGTTAGAATTTACCCCAATACAATAAATACCAAGAAGAAAAAAAAGGTTTATACAAGCATTAAACAATTTAATAAGTAGCAGGCCATGGTAATTTATGATATAGAAAAGAAAAGTCTATGTGATTTTTGGAAAGGAGGCGATACGCCAGATCAGGAATTGTGGGGATTGGCGATGTCATCAACTGGAAAGAGCAGAGTGGAGCAAGATATAAATGAAATTAATGGAGTAAATCAGGGACAACAAAAAGGTGATAAAAACAAAGGACAAAAGTTGAGTGTTTAAAGGAATGACAACGAAAATGGGTATGGTAAGCTATGCCAGACAGAAATGAGAAAGAAGAAAAAATTCCAGAGCATTTCGACATTAATAATAATAATAATAATATTAATAATAATAATAGTAATGTAATAGAATCCCGAACCGACTAAGTTTAGAAACAGGGTCACCATAAACTTGTTTGAATCAGATAATATAAATAAACAAAATAGATCAAGACTACAAGTATTTCAAAAGAAAGTGTTCATTTACAAAATAATTTGAAATTAAATTTTACTGAAGTAAAATTATTTAGAATTGGTCATGGAAGCGAGTTCAGCTGGGAATTGAAATTCTTCCGACGCTTTAATGGAAATTTAAATATTGTTGATAGAATAAACCTATCGAAATATGAAATTAAGCATGCATATTGAAATAAACTTGAGAATAAATAACAAATGTGTTGTTGCCGACTATCACAATTTTTTATTCTAATGAAAGTACTTTTGCCAGCTACCTGGCATCTTCAGTCTAAATAATAATAATAATATAAATATGTTAAGAATGTAAAGTAAAAGAATTAATTGTCGATATTAGTAAATTACTTGATTTGAAAATAATTACGAATATAATTAAGAAAGAAACAAAACTAATGAAGAATGAATCAATGAATAGAGATACAATTCAAAACCAGAACTAAAATGAAAATGCAATATGAACGTAAATGACAATACCAAGTATACATTTATGCTCATCGGATTTATGTTACTTACGTTCTTTTACTTATAACACAACCCCCCAGGGGACTTACATCTAGTAAGTACGTGTTTGGCGAACACAAGACCCCGAGCTGAGTCTGGCATTACTTCCACTTACTTGTGCCATGCTCCTTCCTTTCTCTTTCCTGACCTTCCTTGGTCACCTCTTGTTCTTTTCGATCCCGACGCTATTAAGGCTAGGGTATCTTTCATTTTCCTCATTCCTCTCATTTTTTGTCCTACCCCTCATTTTTTGTCCCCCCATATTCTTTGTCCTCTCCCATGTTATGTGCCCACCTCATTTTAGCCCCCCCTCCATTTGATGTATGTTGTGAGATATGTTTTGGTGTGTTGTAGATCAGGAGGGTTTTTAGTGGGTAGGGTTGAATCATTCGACGAGTTCCACATGCGGGGAGTCATGTTGGCTCTCCCGAGTGCGTAACTGCATTTTCCCTACCTGTACAAGTTTTTCGGGTTCCAATGACCTTTGATGTCGACATGAGCCGTAAAGCCCCACAAAACCTATAACATGTGAGCAGAATAATAATGTAAATTACAAAAAAATCAGCTTTCGACTACAAAGAATGCTTTAATCTGTTCGTCATGATTGTTTCAGTAATTTAATAAAATATCATATTTAGTAATATGGCACTGTCAATATATTACATTCATTCGTTAAACAACATGCGCAACAACGACACCCACACCAATCTAATTATATGTTTTTATAGCAAATACAATATATTAATAGTAAATATTTTATAGTAATGTCTTTGATCACAATTCATTTTCTCTTCCTTTAATTTATCTCCTGAGTATTGCACAAAGTTACTAGGTACAGTTATTGTGCTCCTCTTAGAATTGTGTGGTTATATCATGGTTATTACCTCACAAAAATTTCTCAGCTACCATGGGACCTTTATATTTCTTGCCTTACAAAATTTTTTGCTGCATTCAACTTACTGTGCTACATAAATCAACACTAGTAACAGAGAACTACAAGGTTTTCGGAACCTCACAGGAATGTCGACCTCCAGCTCTCAGTTACTTACAATGAATGTACTATTTATTTTTTACCTGTCGGAGTCACCAACTAGTAACGAAATGATAAGACAGAAATATACTTTTAGTCTGATAAAAGGGCGTAAAATTAATAAATTTACATATTTTGTGTAGTTTTCATTGTTTTTAAAAAAATATGGGTTACTTCTTTGAAAACCTACTGAGTACTTTTTTTGTTGATGTATTTTAGGAAATGATAGTACTTGACTGACTACTTATAATTTGGTGTCTGAACATAACTTGTAATATTGTTCCAGATGTGAGGATTCTGAAAAAAGTCTGTAGTCATTCTGACCTGAGTAAGTAGTTATCTTAGAAGTTTTATTGATTTTTGATTCGGTTTTAAACTATCAATTTTTCATCACTCGTAATAAATTATGTATTTCTTTTCAATTTTCCATGATGTGTGACATAGTTTACCTGTCTACATATCCCCATAATCCCCATAATTACTCTAGGGCAATTTCTACCATGTCAATTTTACAAAGGGCTCTAATGACCTTGCCGTTGACGAGCCCTAAAGCCCCACAAAAAAAATCAATTTTACACTTAAAAGTTACTTTGTATAATTTGTAATATCAACTAGATATATGTCACTTTCTAGTTTATTATCAACATATTTTCTGCTCAAACATACTTGTGTATCGTTCTAAAAATGCCATGGATGGAAGAATACCGATAATATTCAATTTTGTAGCATGTTATTTTAATGGAAAATTCTAATTGTCTCTGCAATTATGTGATAGTTCAAGATAACCTTATTACTGAAATGGTTACATATACAATTTTCACCTAACAGACTGGGTTGCTCAGGATTTTACTTTATTATTTGTGTAATAAAGTTAAATCCTCATGAGCATGAAATAAATGTTTTATTTCTTCTAATTATTATATTATGTGATTTATGTCTGTAAATGTGTGTAATTAGCAGAATATATTGAATTCTTATTATACATTTCTTAATTTTTTTATTTTCATACTTCTCTTCATTTTATTATTTCTTGAATGATTGTAGTAATGTGTTAATATTTCTTTTCTTTCGCTTTACATTACATTAACGTTGCATTCATGTATTAATAGAGAGTATGTTTAAGTTAAGGGAATTTTGTATAGCGAAGGGGGGAGGAATATGGGAGGGGGGTGGTGATATAGAGAGGGGGTGATTTAAGGGTGGAAGAAGAATAGAGGTGGTTCTACATGCGTGCTCTAGAGGCTGGATTATGAACTAGTTCGGAGACAAGCGTGTTCTAGCAACAGAATTTGGAACCATATGGTCGTTTCATTTACACCAGCAGTTCCAGAGAATGACACTTGAGCGAAAACACGAAACACAAGCTGATAATGGAAGTACGATATCTGGGTTCATCTGTGTAGTGAGCTACGTTTACCGTGTGTGACACATTTAGTAATGAAGAAGAACAGCATATAATGGTATTATCAATTACCAAATTATATATTTTGGTGGATTATTTCCTGAAAGATGATTTTTGTTTTTAATTTGGTATTTTGTAGTTCTATATATTAATTTGGTACACAATAAGAAATATATCACATTGCTTTCATAAATTCTCATTGGGGATCCAACAAACTCAATAGTTTCATTGCGCAGGGGTAATTGGGTAGTTCGGTCAGAAAGATAAAGTAAGTTTTCACAAAAGGTTTGCAGCGTGTGATATCGCCGGCTAGCAAAAAAATGCAATACCTAGTCTTTATGAGCAACGATCTTGAGCGACTACAGAATCCACACCGATGGAGTGAGGATAGTTAATAAAAAGTAGTAAAAACCACTTAAGAGTAGACAACACCAATACTCGATGATGCACGTCTTTGTTGCGAGATTGAATCCATTCTGAATCGGTAGTTGCGCAAAAACAACCTCCCAATTCCAATAGTGGCAGTCAAACTCCCTGACAGTAGTGAAATAGAAAAAAATTTAAAACTAAAAGTGATTTGTCATTCAGTTATTTAAGCGGAAAATAGATGTCGTCTCCCTGGTTCTGTGCAATGCAATCGCTGCCAAGATTTTGGACACACTAAAAACCACTGAAAAAGTACCATCAAATGTGCAAAATATTCCCTTAACCACCCCACAAACTAATGTAATGCTTCGCCAGAGAGTATGCCCAAATGCGATAACTGCAACCATAGTCACCCAGCATAAACGAGAAACTCCCAATGTAAATATTGCGAAAGAGTTAGTCATAATCTTAAATATAGATTAGTTAAAAAGACTTACTAATCCCGGTCCAAGTACATCTACGCTCACTAATGAATACTTCCCATCCCTGAGTAACTTATCCCAAAGGAGCACCCCAAACCTCTCATATGCTTCTACAGTAGTTTCAAACACTTAACACCTGCCACCCATCTCCAGTATGCATATTAACAATGAAATCAATAAAAATAATTCAAATTCCCAAAATCAAATTCCTTCAGTATCTTCCTCATCAATTAACCAAAATCCTTTCTAGATCAGTGACTTACAAACAAATACAATATCAAACATTGTATAACAATTTTTGTATTATCTAGCCCCATTGATTACTAATCAGATTCAACTATTATTATCAACACTGTCTGAAAACATAAACGGTGCAACCTTAATCTATTCGATATTGTAAATTGGAATAGTAAAATTAAATTCAGTATCAAGTGGGAAAATAAATAAAATTCAAGAAAAGAATCTAAATAACAATAGAAAATGGATAAAATCACTTTCTCCTAAAGACAATTCTATATGGAAAAGATTAAATAACCTAGCGAATAAAAAGTTAGACATCCCACTATTAAAAACAAAAATAACTATATATATATATATATATATATATATATATATATATATATATATATATATATATATATATATATA
>NNCF01126393.1:302129-335903 GCA_002313205.1 Laupala kohalensis | reverse complement strand
CCAATTTTAGGAATGGCTTTTATCATACACAAGAAAATAATTGGCTCAATTTTAGAAGTAACCCCTATTAGTGAACGATTAATGACTCTTCGTATATAGTGCGCCAACAAGAAATATACCCTAATCAACGTTTATGCTCCTACTAATATATCCAACAAGAAATACTTACTAATATCTGAAGCATTTTGGACGAAACTAGGGAAAGTTACATCGAAAATACAAAAATTTTATTAGGTAACTAACGCGAAAATTGGTAAGGAAAAAAAGTGTCAAAAAATAGTCGGTAGATATCCAGCACACAAATTCACAAACAAAAACGGTATGAGGCTTGTTGAACTATGCCAACGAAATAATCTTAAAATCATGTCCACTTCCTTAAGAAAACCAGCCAAAAAAGTGAAGACTTGGAGGTCACCCATTCAGGAATTTGGAGAATTCCAGATAGACAACCATGTGGCAATATCATACCCAGTACAGAAAGAAATACACAATATTCAGGTTCGTCGTGGGGCAAACATAGATTCAGATCATTATTTGGTGCGTGTCAAAATTAAATTCACTCCCCGGAAAACAGCATAATAGAACGCATCTACATCATTTTGACACTAAAAGCATAAAAGAAAGTTATTTTAAGGAGGAATTGGAAAACATTCAAGCAAACGCGTGGGAAACATTTCAAAAGAAAATTATTCAAAAAGCGAAAGAACTATGCCCTCGCAAGAAGAATACGAAACACTCTTGGTGGGATAATACCTGTGACAGAGCACTGGAAGAGAGAAAAAGAACCTTCCTGAATTATAACACCAATAAGTCTCCTGAAAATCAACTACACTTCTACGAAATCAGAAAACAAGTAGCAAAGACTATCAGACATACCAAAAGGAGATATTTGAAAGATCAATTAATCTACATCGAGAATGATTTCCAAAACTACAACACGCGGGATTTTTACAAGACTTTCGCAGGCAAAATTCGCGGATATACTCCACAAAATTTATGCTTTAGAAAACAGAATGGGAAACTTGCTCTTAACAATCAAGAAAAATGTGGGGAACTAGCCCCTTATTTTGACCAACTTAAACTGCCCCGAACCGCGAGCAAGGTTTCCAGAACACATCGTGTCATTTACAAATCCGGTTTCTGCTCCACCCATGCAATATGAAATACAGAGACATATTCATAAATTAAAAAACAATACAACATCTGGAGAAGATGGCATCATTGCCGAACTATTAAAGAACCTAGGTCTCAACCCACTCAAAGAATTGACATAAATTATTGAGGATATTTGGAAAGCAGAAAAACTTCCCGAAGAATGGAAATGTGCTCTTATTCACCCACTTCATAAAAAGGGAGACAGAGCATACGTGAACAATTATAGAGGAATTTCTCTTTTGCAAGTCACATACAAAATTTTCTCATCATGTCTTCTTCAAAGAATCCAGGAACAACTAGAGAATACAATAGGTGAAAATCAGGCAGGTTTCCGTCCCAGTCGATCCTGCACAGAACAAATTTTTAATTTAAAAACCATTCTAAAATATAAAGCAGTCAGAAATAGTCCAATAATTTGCACCTTTATAGATTTTAAAAAGTCATATGAGTCACTTGACCGTTAATCTCTACTGAGTATACTTAAAGAACGAGGATTAGACCCAAAAACTCTGAGTCTAATCAAACAACCACTCATGGATACTGTCTCAAAAGTCAAATTTATGGGCGAAATCTCCGAACCATTACTGATAAAAACTGGTGTTCGACAGGGTGATGGTTTGTCCCCGATACTTTTCAATATTGCCCTTGACAAGGTGATATAGGAATGGGAAAATGAACTAAGGAACCAAAATTATTGGAAACCAATACAGCTTGGACGACCTAAAGATGACCTCAAAATTTCATGTCTCGTCTTCGCAGATGATTTAGCAGTATTAGCAGATAATGAGACCATAGCTGTAAAACAAATAGAAATCCTTCAAGAGTGTGCAGAAAAAGTAGGTCTACAAATTTCATTTCAAAACGAATTCATTTGCTCCACACTCAATATACAAACCTTAAAAACCCAATACGGCAAAGTCAACAGAACTTCACATTTCAAGTACCTCGGCGAAATCATCGAACCTACAGGTGGTGAAAAAAAAAGCACAAAACATTCGACTACAGAAACTGAAGAGAACATACGGAAAAACCCACAATATCTACAACAAAAAATGCATCTCTATAGGTACCAAAATTAGGCACTACAACACAGTAATTAAACGAGAGGTCCAGTTTGCTAGTAAAACTCTTACTCTTCACATAAAAGGATATTTAGAAAAAAAATTAAAAGAATAACGAAAAACCATAAGAAAAATTATCGGTCCTCAAATGACGGAAGAGGATTTTAGATTAAGGTCAGGAAAACAACTGAAAAACTATCTAACTTAGCGGCAGACATCAGAAAGAGAAGTCTAAAATTTTACGGCCATATACATAGACTACCTGCCACCAGACCACCTGACAAAATTCTAAAATACATAGAAAAAATTAAGGCCATCCCACGGATCCAGGAAGTAAAAAATGATTTATAAAAAGCTGGAATAAAAAGATCTGACATTTTGGACCGAAAACTATACAGAGAGAAGGTAGATACGTGGAAAGTACAGTCGGAAAATGAAATCCCAAAAAGAGCAGGAACTAAAGGGACAGAGGAGAGGAAGAAAAATCATAGCGAAAGGATGAAGGAAGTGTGGAGACAGAGGAAAATGAACAGTTAAATCATATGGCTTTGCGTGATCCATACAAGGGTCCATTCGCAAATAATAATAATAATAATAATAATAATAATAATAATAATAATAATAATAATAATAATAATGTACATAATTAGAACTATAATGGAGACTGCTGGTCTAGGACATTTGTGGGAGACAGCTCCGGCGAGATCCTCCAACGTTACTTTTCCGATGAGGTTGTACACGAATCAATGACTGATCTTCATCTTCCGGGGAAGAATTTGACCACCTATATTAAACATAACACCCGTAACACAGTTAACCTGGGTTTACAGCAAGGTAAGAAATACGTTTATTTTGCTAGTTTGTTAGTTTGCTAGCTACAATTGTTAGTAATCCAACAGTGGATTAAATCTCTTGTAAAATTGTAAGAATTCACTTGTAATTACAAGTTTACAAGTGTACCTTTGTAAAACGCTGATATTTTCACAAATTTGTGAAAATTTACTTGTCACTTACAATTTTGTACTTTTGTGAAACTGCCCCTGGAGTATAATGAATATCTTTCATTCACATGTACAAAAAATCACAGAAGTGCTACATGTTCACATCATTCAAATCACAGGTAGAAAACTTTGTTTCATTATACAAAATGAAAATGAGTCTTATACCAAAAAGCATTATAAATAGAGAGTGATGGTAGTTAATACAAACACATACATTTTTCGAACTTGAATCGTTGCCTCAGAAACACCGCTGAGTTCCTATTCAATTTCTACGAAGAACTTCGAGTTACGGCGCCAGAAATGAAAGACAGGTGGAAGCTTCAGGGAAGACCTAGTTATTACGCTTCTAATTGCTTTCGCCACAAGTATTTTAGATAGCGTTGGACCGTGTAATGCTACAAATCATATTGTCTTGTTCAATTTACGGATTTCAATCTGACACAGATTTCGGTAAATTATATTTAAGGACTGAATTAAAGTTCTTTGGTTCTCCGTTATAGTTCTGAATGATTATATTTCAATATGTTGAAAATACAATATTAAATGTTATTGTTGTGGTAAAGCATATGTTGAAAAAATAAAATAAAAAAAGACATATTTTTAAAAGTGGAATAAAATTAAAACAAAAATAAATTAAAATGAAACATCAATTTTCTTCCTTTCATTCAAGGATTACTTCCATATTTAAAATATAAATATAGTTTTTGATATTTGTTTACAAATGAAATGAGTCGATGACAATGAACATCTGTCGTCGAAAACGTATTAGAAGCGAGGACTACGGTCCGCGCGCCAGCGCGTGACGTTACAGATCGATCACGTATCAAACTGCGGATATCAATCCAGACAAATAATCCACGTGTAAAAATGAATAAATTTCGAATGCAATTTTCTAGAGGAAGGGATAAAATCTTAGTCTTAAATTTCCTTGTACTTATGCACGCGTATACGTAGATTACGTGTATAGAATTTCATCCCTGAGACACGTTATGTCCTTCCAAAAATCAATTTTTTTTAATTTTTCATTTTTTGAAGGCTTAAAACTGTTATAGAACCTCATAAAAATTTGATATTTAGAGGGGTAAACGATTTCGGTGATTGTAAACTACCGTAAAAATTGAAACTTTGAGATTCGACTGCAAACAAAGATATTATTATCCAAATTTTGTTAAAACTTTTCGCCTATGCATTCATAATTAGTCAACTTTAAACCCAACAATATGTTTTAATAAAATATAAATAATTTAGCAAATAAGTATCAAGTATAATAAGTAAAATTGTTATAAAAAATAAGTTTTATAAATGTTTATAATATTATTGACAAATTACACGTGTGCAATTGCTGTACTCACAATGCATCAGGGGTGCTTATCCAACAGCATTTATATTTCTGCAGAAAACTTTCATGAAATATATTTATTTCGAAATGACAGTTCTTATTTTTATGCTATTAAATAACACATATATTAGCCGCACATGTTCCAGGACATGATGCAGCAATGTCTGTCAGTAGATCCTTGTAAGTAGAGTATACGTTAATTATAAGTAAAAATGTATATAAAAATGCTGTACTAACACTTTTAATAGTGATAATTTGAAGGGATTTTTATTGGTATAGTAGCTGCGACCCTTTAAAATATAAGTCATGATTGCAAAGTACAAGCTACATTACTGATTGATAAAAAACATTTTTGATGTGTAATGATGATATAGTTGGCAGAGTTTTTAGATAACTATTGTTCAGTTGCCAAAGATTGACTTTTAATCTTTCATTGTGTTGACTTACAGGAACTGTATATCCCTTATTTTCCTATCTTAAAGAATAGGTTTTATTGATGAGAAAAAGCTTGTTAATTTTTAGCACTTTGTACTTTTTTGACAATTTTTTTCTCTTTCTTTTGAAAATAACACACTAGTAATTTATACTTTATAAAAAGCACTTAATTATAACCACATCTCAAAAGGAAACATAATTTTCAAATGATGCTATGAGTCAGAGCGAAAATGATATTTTCATAATGTGTGTCATCACTATTTGAATTTTAAGTTCCATATTGAATGGAATTTGTTTGCATTCTGTCATGAAAAATATACCTACCATGCAAAAGGTGATACCACAAAGCGAACAGTGACAAAATCTTAAATATTGAATATATAATGGTACTAGTACAATTGGTACCACTAGACCAGTTTATGACGGAGTTCTTTAAACAACATGAACAATTTAATGTGGTAATAGATCTTTCGCTTACGTTTAATATCATATTCAATTCTTCTGTTGGCCCCTCTGTTGCTTGTTATGATCAAATTCGCAACAGCTCTTTAAAGAACTTAAACGCTCCTCACACAGGTTGCGCTAAGATCAAAATGTAAAAAGAACAAAACCGAAACGGTTCCTTAATATAATTAATGAGCAATCACATAAATAAAATAACTATTGTATCTGTAAATAATATAAATATCATTTCCAATGTATTAGTATTATAGGTATTATTGTAATGTATTAGAATTAAAATTACGCGGGGAGGGTTCCCTTGTAGTTTCTGGCTAGACCGGCGTCAGAGATACGCACTTTTCCGTTGCTGAAATTGCTTCCTTGAGAAGTCTTCCTTCGAGTAACACACGCTCTTACATTCACGAGGTATGAGACTAGCGTCTCAAGTATGGCATAATTCCATGAACTCTCCAGCGTAATTAAAGTAATTCTCATGTGCAAGTCAATTAACAAACGTGTAAAATGTGAGTGATTCTTCAATCTGTTTAGAACTATGATATTCGTGTGCAGCCACCCAAGTGGCTGAATGATGCAACTCTGTGTGTTAAATGTGAACATCAAACATCAATAAATAACCTCCTGTGGATGACCCAAAACCAACCTTGAGTTGAGACAAAGTAGAGGTCACATTAGGCCGATATTTCCTACATTAACAAATTATTGAACTCACTATTTATGAGTGACTTGGACATTTATTTCTCATATTTATATCTCGTTGAATATAAAACTGTTCCCACTGCAGGCTCCGATTGAATCTGATCTTTTTTTCTCGCAACTTTTCTGTCCAGAGCTCTCGTTGTACGGGAAGGCTAAAACGTCTTTCCGATTGTTGTTTTTGAGACACTCAGTTATTGAGAACTTCTTTACTTTATAACGAGGAATGCGATGATATGACTAAAGCAAGGTGCTCCAAATTGTCGTATATCAGAGCATTTATCATCTAACTGAATATCAATGTTCTAACTGAAAACAACAATGTTCAAAGTGAAAACTTTCATGGTTGAATATTGAAGAAATGATTGATTTTGAGCATTATTTCATTAAAGTTCTCCGTAGCTTGTATATTTCGACAACACCTACTAAAATACAACACGCTAATTGGTCGTTCTTTCATGAGTTCCAATAGTAATTTGCTTACTGAAGTTCTATATCCCTTAGCGAGATCTGAAGGTCGTATTTATCGCCGTGGAACGAGCATTGGCTGGGAGCCAAAACCTTGCTTCCGGCCTTTTTCGAGCGCCGCCACCAACGCTGTCACTCGAGGCCGCTGCGCTGTCCTCAACAGGTGACGACCGCGCGCCGAACCGGCCACGAGCGTATTTCTGGACCAACGAGTCCTTCCTTCTCTCCTGCCATAAAACGCCCCTTCGCTTCGGGAATATTCAGTGAAATCGATCGTCCAATGCCTTTACAACCATTAACATGTTCAAGAAGCACTTTGCACACAATACCGAATATTTTGTACTTGACAAGATTTTGCATTCAGTTATATTGATGACGATGAGAACTCACAGTAGTCGTTTAAAACAATGGAATATCTGATTAAAATCAGCGTTTATAACATCATTGTCACAATTTTCACTTTGGATAACTTTCTAGTTTTCGTTTTCTTCGAAGTCAGATCTTTGTACTGTCCTAAACAAAGTTTCAAACCACGAGAGCGAAATAATACCCAATTTAGTGAATTATTATACTTAAAATATTTCAGTAAAACTGATACTAAAAATAAACCCTGTGACACAGATTTCATTAAAACAAATGAAAGAAACAGTGCTCTGAGTCCCCGTTTTAACAACTTTCGTACTCAAATCTCTCTGCCCCAAATGTGTGTTAAATATTTTTTACATATTCTACAAGTGCTCTCCTGAGAACCTGTCCTGACGTAGCATTATATATATGTTTATTACTTACATGCAGTAAATGTAGTTTTTCCACATTTAATGTGTTACGAATGTTATGCCGATATGATTTCATTACGCATTTTCTGTATTTTCGTATAACTATTAAGATTAAAGAATAACAAATCACTACAACATTTTTGTAAAACCATTAAGAACAAAGAAAGACAAAACGTTCTAGCCATGAGTGATTGTATATGTCATGCAGTACAAAAAGAACTAAAATCCATTTCTAGGAAATACAAAATTTCCATTAGTCCATATTCAGTTGCCTTGATGATAGTGCGATCCGCTTTCATCAGTCCAGATATATGCTGTGCGAGGGTGTTGTGTNTGTCCTAATGTTGTCTTAAGTCGCAGATGTGTATAAGAGACAGGCGTATGACCACGTGGAGGACAATAAACTAATTTACTCTCCGGAAGCAAGCAAGGGACCATCCCATCAATTCCAATCAAGGACCCTAAGGCAGAGGCGGATTCAAAAAAATTCAGCATAAGTTCCTAGATAAGATAAAAAGTTGGCTGCGAGTTATAATACATATATCATGTCAATATGTTTGTAATTTAACGGAAATATGTTTGTAAATTCAACATATTCAAGTTATCGAACTAAAGATTATTCTGAGTATAGTGTTTAAAAATCATAAGAGTTGAAAAAACCCTAAATTCACGATTTATTGTTACAATAAACACGCACCTAGACAAAGCCTAGAGAACCTGTATAAGAAATCCGCCTCTACCCGAAGGAAAAACGGAGAAAAACCCGGGTCAGGATGGAGCTACAGAATTTATGTACACAACCGTGCCAAAGTTGAGTACACATAAAACTAAATTAGTATGAGCCATACGGCAACACAATCATGTAAGAAAATAGTTTTTGAAATTGTTATAAGTTATTTTAAAAGTACTACAGCTTTTTTTAGTTTCTTTCTTACTGTTGCTGTACTGTTGCTTTCTTTAGTTTCAAATTGATTCTTATATATTATGTAATTCCCAATATAAGATAACCTTTACGTCGTAATATTTCATATTTTGAAGGTGAAAGTCTTTAAATTTAATGTTCATTTAATATTTATTAACTTTTTGCCTTGGAGATTCAATCATTTAGTTTCTTTTTAGTCTTGGAGATTTTGATAATCACCCTATAGTCGTTTAATAATCTCATATAGTTTATTCAACTATTTAAGATAATAAAATTATTATAATAAATGACGTCATTAAACTGTTGTAGAAGAAATGAATCGTAGTTATTGTTAATTTTTCTCTTGTCAAATTTGAATAGTATTCAGAGAGTATCTCTCAATATTAACAAATCATTCAGTTGAAGTTGGTGTTAACATTGGATTTTACTAGAATTGATTTCACTGCAGCAAATTTTATAAAATTCAGAAAGTAATTGTTATTTGGTTGGAAAGATTTCAAAAGTTTGGTACATAACTTGAAATACACCGTAACTAAATACTAGTGTAAAATAACTGACAGAAGACGGTAAAATTAAGAAGACGAAGAAGGAGAAGAAGTCGCTTTATGTCACTCCGACGGTTTCCTTTTATTATTAGAGATCTCCAGAGAGACTTGGATACCTAATTCGAGAAACTTCTTTTAAACATAGTTCACCACTTAGAGGTCATTGTGAAATGTCGAAGACTATTATCCCTATGGATCGGAAAGAATTATTCATTATATAAAAACTTCCTGTTCATTACTTTACGTCATACAGTAAGTCAAATTGAAAGTGTTGTTTTATACAATATTTACAAAGTGTTTTAAGACGTAGCTGTAAGACGATTTAAGTAATTTCACCCGATAAATTGTAATCACAAATGGGAAGGTATAACAGTGAGAAAATGACCAATATTCTGTTAAAACAAACATTGCAGCCACGCATTATGCTCCAGATAACTCTCCCTTATGAAGTCTGCCTTTGGGAAGCAAATTTCAAGATAGGTAAAGATAAGATTGCTGAAACGAGAAATTTCCTAATCTTCTTTAATCACAGTAAAGCTGATGCACCACCTGGTGTGTATCAGTTTCCAGATGGCTTATTCGTAACAGGAGCAGTGAATAGTGTTAAATAAGTGTATTTCCGATGAAAACCATTATAAATAATTCGATTTAACTGTTTTTTTAAATATTCAAGTATTCGTATTTTATAGTTTTTATAATTATAACAGCAATATTATCGCATTAATATGTAAAAACATAATTGCTTTCTTGGTATATTAGGAACGTTCTTTAATGTAGTAATAATGAATGGGTCTTCCTTTGCTCTCTTTGAAGAACCTTTTTGTAAGAACTAATTTGGAATCAAATATATCCATGTGATTATATTTTTTTTGAAACAGTGTTCATAATTTAGAAATTTCTGTCTCTGCTGTAAAGAATTGAGACAAATAACTAATTATCGTAAAATATTTGGGAAAAATATTTTGATAATTTTGTTCTTTTGTTTTTATAGTGTCATCAAATACTCGATACATAATAAATATAATTGTACATTTATAAATCAGAAAAGTTTGGTTTGAAAAATAGATGAAATCAGTAAGGACATAATTTGAAATACACCATAACTAAATACTAGTGTGCAATAACTGACAGAAGACGGTAAAATTAAGAAGAAGAAGACGTCGCTATATGTCACTCCGACGGTTTCCTTTTATTTATATGATATCTCCTGAGAGACTTGGATACTTACATACGAGAGTGTACTTTCTGTTATTTAAGGTAATTTGAAAATAATGGAGATGAAGAAAGCAGTTCATTGAACTTAATGAAGCATTCAATTAAGACATATAATTGCAAAAAATGCACAGTTTTAAAATCAAGTAGCGATTTGAATGCGTATGCCATATTTTGATTTATCCAAACTAACTTATATTTCAATTAACATATCAGAAAATTCTTGTATCATTAAGGTGAAATAAAACGGTTCATCTTCCATCAACAATTTTTCTGTGGGAGCGGCTTGATTACATCTAAACCAAGGTATACAAGCTAATATAACAAGATATTAAATGAACTGAGACATATAAAACCGTAAAGAGTCAAATAAAAGACCTTAAAATCTGTAGCGGGAAGAATTTTTAAAATTAGAATAACAGTACAGAACTTTCCTTCGATCAACCAGTGGCTCTACAGAAGGATAACATTACAAACGTCAAATACATAAACACACACGAAACATACATAAACATACTAGACAACATAAAATACATACAAATAGAATGGATAAAGAATCGTCGTCACCATGAGTATTTTCATTTGACAGGAAAAATGCATATAAATTAATAGCTTTTTTAAAAGTTGAGTGTGTTTTCAAAGTAAAACTAAAGTGTGAGAAACAAGCATTTACGAACACCTGGATATGTTAGGTAATGTCTCAGAATCTGTTTAGGAATGAATGAAATGGGAATTTGTTTCGGATTCTGAGTTTGGGAGGAGAATCAATGCCTAGTAGATAATAGACAGGTCCGGGTACTGAGGAAAGATTAGAGAATAAATTGTGCGATGATTTTTCTATATGGGATGAAATTATTTCCATATTTTTGTCATGCAGAATTTTGTTTCTTATGAGCCAAGGGGCGTTCACTGCTATCCTTAAGATTTTTTTCTGAAGTATTTTCAATTTTTTCATTGTGGTAGGTGCAGCATTGGACCAGACGGAACAAGGGTTGAGAAAAAGGGGCAGGGAAATAGTTTTGTGCAATGTAGGAGTGCAATGAGTTTTAATGTGGAGTGGCGATTTATTAATGCTCTAAGTTGCAAAAAAGGTCTAAGTTTCTTCTTAGCTTCTCTTATTTTGGTGATAATGTGATTTTTCCACACGAGTCTTGTGTAAAGATGAAGCCCAAGATATTTCACGGTGCAATTTAATGGTGAACAGCGAAAAGATATTGACACCCTCTAATTTTATCACCATCACCACCTCCAAATAGTGGCAATTATTTTTTACTGTGAAGGGAAAAATGTGATTAGAAAGCGTCGAATTATTCTTTGTATGGATTTCACGATGATGTTTGTTTATTTTCATTGTCATGAGTTGTATCCGTGGTTCATTGTCATGAGTTGTAACCGTGGTTTTTCTTTAGTCCATCGTGCTTTTTCGAATAAGTGTGAGAAAGAACTCAAGCCTCAAATTTCTGCGGCGAATAGGTGAAATTCCTACATGCAACTCCATTTATAAGTCAGACAACATTTATTACTCCATTTATTGGTCAGAGAACATTCATACATTCTTAACATAGATTATTACTGCCAAGAACATGGTTTACCTCCGGTTTAATCTAATTGAGATTCTCAGTATTTTCTGTAAATGACAATAGAACAATATGGTTCGCTATTTTTCATATGCTTACAACATTTACTGACAATTTGAAACGAAGTTTTTGAGACATTCATACCATTTCGTTATAGAATACATACCATTTAAAAAAATTATGATTATGTTTTCTGGCCTAGTTTCTCGGCCATGCGACCATTACTTGAATTTACTTTACATCTCGGCCATGCGACCATTATATTTCTTTAATCTGAATTTCATCTCTCTCTTTCTGTTCTCGAAGTCATGTATCTCATTACTTCTCCTTCTTTCTACCTTCATTCTGTCATTTCCCTTACCTTTTCCTTCTCCTTCTTCAGTCTCTTCTCTAGTTATATCTCACTCAGCTTCTATCTCAATCGGTTCGTCAATTTCATCGCTTTAAGTTTAGAGTGTTCTGTCTCCAAATTATTCAGCGTAGCTGCCTTGTGAACAACCTTGTACCATACTTTCTATAATTCACTCTCCCACAAATTCTAGTTCGACAAATCTATCCTTCAAATATGAAATAATAATTTGAAATAGGCTCTGTGATATCTTTTCTCTTATAAATGTCACCTGACGCTATCAAGAGCTCTTTCGAAATCGATTAGACACCAACATACACTTCTCTGTTCTTGTCCTGACCTCAACTTCTCTATCACGTTTTCTGTACTTCCTGCTGTGAATGAGTTTCCTTTATTATACTCTATATTGTTTGGTATTAATTTTATTTCTTCCAATAATAAAAGTCATACCCCATAAATTATTTGCTTTGCTTTCTTTTAGGAATCGTGTCTAATCTTTTCTTTTTCTCTTCCTAATTTTCGGACTTATATTCCTACAGATGTGTTCTGCACCTTTTCAACCCTTATTCGTTCTATTGCGTCCCGTTTCTTTTGTTTCTCCTCTTTTCTTCTCTTTCTCTCTTTCTCTCTTTCTCACTTNCTTTCTTTCTTTCTTTCTTTCTTTCATGCGTGGCGTAACCTATGACGTTTTTTCTTCATTTTGCATAGATCCTTGTCCCACCATACCTGTCCAAATCTATAGACCCCCCCCAACCTTGGAGTAAGAGCCACCTTTTGAATTACATCTGACTGCAATCTTGCCATCGTATCATCAATATTCCTATTTACAATCTAGGATACATGATTCTTTTTCCTCATTTTTTGCTCCTTTGTAAATCTCTCCCGATTCCTAAAATTTATGCGATTGATCTGCCCTTCCACACTGAAACATAATCTTACGGTCACTTTCTATTATATCTTCTATTGTCCACATTGTCGCTGTTGTTGACGTTGTTCATGTTTGAATTGATACGTCTATTATGGAGGTCCCATGACCTGTCTCGAAAAGAATACAGTCCAATAAAATAGAGTAGTTGATATGCTTTTCCCACTATACGTGCTCGTCTGGTGTTTAGCTATCGTAGACACTCCTTCTACCAACCACGCCAATCTGCATTCGCATTAGCATTTTAATTTTCCGTGAATTTGTAAAGCCATTCCTTCCGTTGACTCATCCAACTGTTTCTCAAGGGAGGTCTTCGTATTTGCACGAATGTCAGATGTAGATATGTACCTTTCGGAGTTTATACATCAACATTTTTGTTTTAACAACTAACTAGAATCATGAAATATTCATCAAATACTGTAATACTGACTTTTCCTTGCGAACATTATTCATGCTTTTCTAAAACGTATATTGTTGAACATTGAGCGACTGACCTAACATCAGTCTGATAAGCTCATGGAATATTATAAACTAGACAACTGTGCCCGGATACACCCGGGAGTTTTTGTTGTTGTGATATAATTTACTCTTGGGTACAATTTAGTACACACAAAAAAGCAAGTTTGTATAAAAAAAACGTGATATCATCCTAATAATTAATGATTTTTATCAATAATTCGTAAAATCCTTTCTTAGTGAACCTCTTTAATATATAAACAAAATCTTGTCGGAATTTCAAGTTTCTATCTTTAAATTTTTTTTCTCTATAATATATGTTATATGTTCATGAAGAGTGAAAAATTTAGAACAGGTTCGAAATATTTTCTCCTATTTAAAATTGAAATATCGAAAATCCAATAGTTCTTTTTTAAGTATTTGATTAAACAATTTTTACATATATTAACCAACAAACTCGAGGAACAATATTACATTTACTTTTTGAAATATATTAACAATAGCGAAAAATAAAACAACACGTTTCTTTCTTTTGAAAGAAAGCTATCAACAAATACTTTGTTAGGGAGTCTATGAAATGAAAAAGGAATATCGTGTCAATATTCTAAGTTTCTAGCAGCAAAAGTTTCCGCTCTACGTTGATGAATGGAGTGAGTCAGTACCTTAAGATAGCGCCGCACCGCTTATATATTATATTTATTCCAGAATATACAGAATGTCCCAGAACTCCACTTAAAAACATGGAGGGATGATATATCACATCAATAGGAACAAAAATCATTCAGGTTCAGGTCTTTCAGCATGTCTCTCGAAGGAGATAAAATAGCACATAAACAGAGTAAGAAAGCAAGACAAAAATATGTGCGTATAGTTTAATTACTGAAATTTAAGAAGTTGTATTGGTGTTCAATGTTCAACAACGAGTGTACAAATGTTGGCCCATTAGTAGCGGTGCAGGTCTTGCATCGACATCTCGCGAGGATTCGTGAGACTCCAGGTAAAATATACTCACCAGTCCATGCGACATCGGTGCGAGGCGTTGCTGTCATTTGTTGTTGTTGAACTTTGAACACTTTCACTATACCACTTTCCGCCAATAAAGTGCTTTACACAGTTTTGTCTTTTGTTCTTTCTCTCTAGGTATTTACTCGGAACATTCTGTATATAATTTCATATTTTAAAAAAAACGGTATCTTCATTGAATTAATGAAATGTATGGTAACATATTTCAACTACTGCATAGAATTTATTCCAAAGATTTAAACATAATACCATTTATTATGAAGATATTCATTTAATGTTTAAGTCTTTAAGAAATTCTTTTCAGCATAGGTCTTTCATCATATCATCTTGACAATGAAACTCGTGAATTATATAATCTTCTTTAATTAAACTTTAATTTCAAGTGTCCTGAAAGAATAATGAACAAATTATCTGTTTCTTTACAATCATTAATATCATGTGGGGAATTTTTGCTCTATCGCGAGATCATACTGACGCATATCAGCAAATATTAATGATATGATGAATTCTCAATTAGATCCACGCCTCATGCAGAATTTAAGTTTCCACCTTTGACAAAGGGACACGTGTTTTCAGTGATACTTTTATTCTAGAGGTCCTATTTTATCCTCGTATATCCCCCAAAGCGCCTTTCCACTCAAGTTTTCTTTTGGATGGTTCCTTGTCTTTTCTTCTGTCAATTTAAAGTCAATCTATTCTCCTGTTCCCTCAATAGCACCTGTCATCTAAATTAGTGCTATTTCAACATGACTGTTTATGAAGAAGAAGAATTATTAAATAATTGGACAAAAACACTTAAATTTCAGAGCAATTTACATTATTAATTGGAAACAAACAGGACTGTAAAAATCAGTTAGGAGCATCAAATAAAATAAAATAAAATAAAATGTTTTAATGCAATTAATCAAAACTCTTGAATCGAGATTAGACAATACCCATTTTCAAAATATTTTTAAAATGTCTATTTCAGTTTTTCAGTCTATAGATTTGTATTACATATTGAAAATAATTTGTGTCTAAAGATATAAAATAATTCACTTAACTTGCTTCATCGGGAATTATGCAAATAATAAATTTATTATGAGAATTGCATTTAACATTACATCAATTTAATACTCGTTTTTACATAGGTAAGAGCATATAAAAAGTATTTTCAAGTCTACATTAAAGTCTTGCATATATTTAAATTTTATGGTGTTTGTATATTTCATTGTTAATTTATGAATTGTATACATAGTTGTTTTATTTAGTTAGCACTGCTTGTCTTTTCCTTTCTCGCCACATAAAATACTTTGTAGAATTCAAAATTGAAATGCAGAAGTATGAACTCATGTGTCACTTAAAATTCAATTTTGCTGGGGGTTAATAAATCTACTCAAATATTGGCAAACTAGTTGGAAGCAATGTCACGTGTCAAATTCTTCTCCCTCGTCTCAAGTAGCATAACCGCTACCCCACGTGACCTGTCTTGAAAATCGTTGCGTCGAGCAGTTCCGTAACTCCTGGAAGTACGTAAATAACTTTTGGTTCCCGGAGGTTATTTCTGAGCCAGCTGATCTTGTTAGTGAACCCGAGCGCACTAAACGGGAATTGCAGAATAGCTGAACCGCTTTTATAATGACACAAGACTAACATCCTAAGTACTATTATGTCTGCTTAACGAAGCGCGATATACAAAGTTACGTATTTTAAAGTTTTTTCATCCATTCTAACTCTTGGAAAATTTTATTTTAAATTTCGTGATGTGTTACGGAACTATTACATATCCTATACTATAATCATATTAAAATACTCAAGAATATAAAAAGTACTTGCAAATTACATTATAATTCTGGATAACTGCTTAGAAATGAATAAATATGTAGGGAAGAAGAGACAACAAATTCTGGTTTTAATTTCGAACAATATAGAAACGAACATTAAGAAATGTTAATTATTTGGTAGTAATGGTTCGTTGCATTTTCTTCTAAAGTAATACAGTCCAATAACATAACTTAGAAACCTGTAATAATATTGTAACTTTTCATTTTAAATTTAATTTTCTTTATTTAATAATCAAAATTGTTTTGTTTCAACAGCTTTCAAGTTGAAATGTTACATATACAGTAAACGTTAAGTATTCGCGAGTTAACTACATATCTTCAATGAACAAGTGAGAACAAAAAGAGTGTAATTAACATTCTTGTCTGTGGTTCTTCTTATCGTTGTGTACGCTAAAGTGAAGTGTATATTTTTTTATTCCTAACTTAAATTTTGATATCAGAAGGTCCTTAATGATCGTTAATACAATCGAGTAACTATCGAAAGAACCTGCAAGGCTTGCGTTGAATATTTCACATGAAAACCTCTGAAATCACTATTGCTTCGAGGAACATTAGATATGGTAGCTCAAGGAAAGTAGTCATTAAAATTGATATAACATTGAAGGTGCATACAGATAGTGCTCACTATTTGAGAAAGTTTTGTCTTAAAGTTTTTATGCATCTCATGGTATAATGCATACACACGAGGAACTGTATGTGATTTAAGGACATTTCTTTCTGTTGAATAACGTCAACGTATGTTCTTCTTTCCCACACCTCACGTTATTTTCTTAATAAGAATAATATTTTAATTATTAAACAGAACCGAATGGATATTTCTATTGGCCTTCCTTTTAAGTCAAAGTTAGATGTTTTCAGGAACTGACGTGAGTCCAGTGTTGGGGCGAATACGTTAAAGACAACTACATTTTCTAACTTTGAGAAATTGATCTTTTGAAATAATCGAGTCAAAAATGTATATATACACATAGCCACACACATATATATTTAGCCTCACAATTTAATTTTTATTTGTATTAATTTCTTACACAAAGCTCCACGTTGGTGGTTCAATTATAACAATTTTTATTCTATTTCTTTATACTTTTCTACACAAGACGTCTTATTAATACATCACATTTCATATATCCCCTTCATGATTTACCCTTCCAAAATAACAAACATCATATTAATTAATTAGTTTTCATAAACACAAAAACCTCTTATGTATTTCTCAAATCCCAATTATTACCCTTCCAAAATAACATAAACATCATTGAACCAAATAAATTAATTAGTTTTCATATATGTACAGATTCCAGTATAATTATGGATGGTGGTGTGAACTCGTGTTCATTACGTGTGAATTTCCAGTCATTCAAATAGTTCTATCGCATTCAAAAATTTAAAAAGATTATTAATGCGAGTTCCAACACAATACCTTTATGGGTTTTACGACCTCGTCACACCATGTTAGCAAAGATACGTACAGAAGTAGATACCGTCCGTTCTCCGCTCATTTCACATGACCACTGGTCGTGATCTTATCATGACTTCATCTTCCAATTCCGCTCTCTCACTAGTTCTCACTGACCTCCTGATTTTCATTTAACTTATTGATTTTCACTCTCCGATTCTCACTCTCGCACTCCTACTCTTACTCTTATTCCCCTTCTTGCCGACCGCCGATCTCTATTTATCACCCTCAGCGAGCTGGTATACACACGCTGTCTCTCCTCGGTCACTGCAGCAAGTTTCGTCACCGGCACTGCCTAGTCATTGGCACTCGTCAGGTCTGCATGAGTGCACATTGTGGGTCGTGGCGGCGGCAGCAGTTGTGATGGTGGTGGTGGCGGTAGTTGTCACCGTTGTGATGCGATGTCGTCGCACTTCACCGTTACGAAGGGAACGGGGACTTTAAAAATTTGGGCTCATGTGATATGGATTTCCGATGAACACTTTTCATGCGATTCTACCCCAAAGTTTGTTAATTTTTTTACCATTTTACAATAATTTCTTCTTTAAAGAGTTATTTGAGTCATATACATTTACCAAATTCAAGTTACTTTAGAAGCACTAGAAATTAATTGAACTACACAGGAATATACACAAATACCCTTTTCTATTCAAATCATTTATAAATGCTAGAAAATCAATTTTACCTTTGTCTCTCAAATCAAAAACAATGTACACCATGTTTTATAAATCTGTCGCGGATTAATAAACCAGACTGTCAATGGTATCAATAATTGTCAATGCAATCAAATGAATAATAATTTTGAAATAAGTTTCAAAGTGTTCTATTGAAAATTTGACGTACACTTTCCACACAAGCTTTTCGAGAAGTCTATGAAGAGGTTTTTCGAAATTCCATCAAAATGTTTCAAAATTATTATTCAAAAATTTCTTAGTAACAGTCATAGAGAGCAGAAACCCTGCCTGCCTGTTTATTCTCTCTCTTTCGAGAACCAATTATCCAATTAACGTGATTTTTCTTTTCATTCACAGATATGGTTTCAGGAAAGGTTTTAGTATATTTTTTGTAACGTCAGGAAAAACAAATAATAGTTAATGACGATATTAGTGAATTTAAAAAAAACATCTTAGGAGAAAGGTTTTTGCTTACGCTTCGTGTAACGGTTAGAGATACGTGACACCAATGAATAGATATTCTGTTCGTCTCAAAGAGTTCTACAAAAACGTCAGTGACAGCACGTCTATCCCGAAATAAATTATCGAAAGAAAAGATTTAAAAAATAGACGTGTTTAAATACTTCAACTTATGAAATTAATTCAACATGGAAAAATTCCTCATCAAATTAACATTATGGTTTTGATGCAAACTGTCTTTAAATCGTAAAATTTGAACGAATAGTTTAAATTTTACAGCCTTTTTAGTTTTACAAGCCAACGCTGTTTCTGCAGCCGCCTAGGAAGGACCAGGCAAGCATTTGACCGACGAAGCACCCGGCGTGCTTCACGTTAAGGAAGAATTTAATTATTTAAAAAAATAATATTACAACAATAAAACTATATTAAATAGCTTGCTGATCCAAAAACACACGTGCGAAACCGGAACGGTTTCAAGTAATCTTATATCATTATCTTATAAATGAAAAAACTAGTGTAGGGAACAATTAATTATGTACCTTGATAAATTTCGGTCAGGTGAAAATGACGACGAGTCAGGAATCGAACCCAGGACCCCTGCTTTGATCGCAGGGGTGTTAGCCACTACACCACTCGTTCGCCTTCCACAACTGTACACCATTTCCACCCAGACCTAAGCCCCGGAAGACCTGAGAGACATCCGCATACAGGAGATAAGTGAACCAGGCGGCACACTATGCTGTGGGCACTTTATTACCGGTTTCACACGTACCTACGTGTTAAAGTTCGTTATGCATCTATTTCTTCCGTGTGCCCTACACGCGAAGAAGATCGATGCCTACTACGTTGTCGGAAAAGCTTTCTCAATTAATATAAACAAGTGATTGTACATTATAGTTGAGTGTTAGCAACAAGCTGCCTACTAAATAATGTCTTTTAACATAAATTAGAAGGTCAGCTTAGTATTGATTTTAAAAATTCCGCGTGAGTTACAACTGTGACAATTGAAATGATAGAGAATTCTTTAACAAGGTGAGGAGCTCACTGAAGTACTAGGTAGTGATGGTTGAATACATGCAACTTTTATTGCTTGATAGTATTCCTTATTGACCTACGATGCGGAGTTGTGAGATATGGTGACCTTATGCGCCAACTTAAAAGTAAGGATTTTATCTGAAATTGGGAAGGAAGCTGCAATACCGGGGTGACCTGTACTTCAGGATTCTTCAGCCACCATGGGTGGGCCTTGGTGAATGACGCCTCTCGATTGAGGTAATTAGTGGCTAGCCTTCTCATCACCTCTTTATGATAACTCGGCTAGGTATCTTGGATTCGTTTAGTTATGGAACAATGGACTCGAAGTCTGGGGTTTGATACTCGAGCTCTGTTTAATTGCGGTTATAGCAAGTTGATTTTACAAGTTTAGCGGCGAAAGTTACTAGAACTATACGCATTAAATCGATCGGATAATGTTAAATGCATTTTTGCATAGGTTTGGTAGGAGCAAGGAGCTAGAATTCATTAAGTATTAGCTTGTAGTCATAATCTAGTTATTAGAATTGAAGCCATTACATTTTATGTAAATATGGGAATCATAGTGAGGACACTTAAAGTTATCCACTCTGAACAAGAAACAAACAAAAATATATATAAGGAAGTAACGGTATTCCACTCAAATACATGTAATATCACAATAGAATAATAAAATTAAGTATATATTTAATTTTACCAACGTATTTGAGGCTTGTGTTTAATAAACTCTGGACGTCGATCTAAGCGGAAGCAAATGTCATGTGTCGCTTTATCAGTGCTACATTGCTAGCAGCTTAGAACCCCGCTGATTCCTTGAAGAGAGCGTTTGGTTTTCTACTTAGCTCTGACTGCGCCGAGGCATTGCATTCAAAGCCAAGAGATGGCTTGCTGCTGTTACAAACCCTCTCCAGTTGCTACTGAATACTTTAAGAATAGGTTTCCTTGATTTCAAGTGTCTCAGTATGAGAGAATTCTAACTTAATAAGTTGTCTCGTATACAAGGTTTACTTATTGTTTGGCACCATGAGTTATGTTCATATGACGAAATATTTTTTTAAACCTGCTTTGTCATTAAGGACTAATGTAATGAATTTCATCTAATTATGCATTGTATACTATCATTATTGAATGTGAATTTTTGTTTCAGTTTTAGCGAAAGTAAATATTACGAAGTTTGGCATCATTTTGTTAACACATTTTGTTTAATAGACGCGTTTTTCAAAATATAAACAAAATTTTTAATTTCGCCTTGTTCTTATTTGTAGACGTTTCGACATAGAATACGTAGCTTATCAATAATATGAAAAGGAGTTTTGGTCAAATATAGTTTATCCAATACTTTAAATTAATAGTTTGTTTTATTAATATTAACCACGACAGAAGTCCTACCACTGTAATTTTGTAATTTTTTTCACTATATTGTAAAAGTTTGAACCCTAAAATTACAGTTTTTAATGAATTTTTTTATGATGAGTTGACTTTTAGGTGTCTTCCATTATCTGAAATACAAGATGAGCTATCAAGCTTAGAGGATTTCAACAAAGGAAATGAGCAGGCCTAAAACTCTTATTCAAATTCAAATATTCTGACTCAAATTCAAATATAAGAAAGAAAGTACTTGAATTATAAAAAAGAATTCTCAATCTGATTCATCATATGCTCAAGTTAGATTGAAAAGTATGCCTCTTTGCTGTAAGGTTGTTCTTTGGCATATTTTGTTTTCAACTGGTTTTGTCCTTGAAACTTGAATTGCGCAGATTTTTTAAGTAATAATCTGTTACTTCAAAAAAGATGGAAAAAAGAGAAAACTTCATGCCACTTCCTGCAAACTTAGTGCCTGCTTATCAGAGATTGGGTTCTTGGGGGAACGTAATGTAAATTAAATAACATTTTCTGGAATAGCTACACAGACTTGCAAGGAAAGTAATAATAACGTGAGTCCGAAAATTAATTTGGTGAATTTGTCCAAAGTATGTAGTAAAATGTTTTTTGAATCGAAGTTGAATTGTGTATAACAATTGTCTATAAAATTTGTGATCGAGTAGAAATTTAATTCAATTTATCAATAATATTTTTTCGAATCGTTTACTCAACCACAAGAATGCTGATGGACCGTTATTTTTCATTTTACGAATTTTCACTATTTCGAATTTTACTATACTTTACAAATTGATTGGTATATCATCCCGGCTTTATATGTAAATGTTGTCAATACAAGGATCTGAAGGGTATATGTTTTTTATATATTTCATTTTTTATTATTTACAAAGTGGATTTTTTTTTCAGATAAATGTTATTCACGGTAACGACGCGTTACATTGTTTTCGCTATATCTCACGAAATAATTGAGATACCACCTCGGGTTTTGTATGTTAAGGTGCCATTTTTCTACACAAGTTTATAAAATATCATAACAGCAAAATGTCCCTTCAAAGTCGGATGTGGCCTTCTAGTAATATAATAATAATAGTATTACCATAACTTTAACCCTAAATTCTATTTATACAATCATCTACACATAACTATGAGTAATTAAAATCTTTAAAGTGAGTTCTTTCTTACTGCTCTACAAAAGATTTTTAAGGTTGGGAACAATTCTTTGTGTTACAAGGAGAACTTGTTAAGACAATTTTTATAATCTTTCTCATCCTTGTATTTTCCATCGTGCACTCGCGGTTATCGTTTCTTTTGTGGATGAACAAAAAGTCTCCTTCGCTCGCCCTTCATACCCCTAGGCGTTTCAATCTCATCTCTTCGCCAAATTTCCGTCTCAAAAATAGAGCTGGCGATGGATCTTTCTCGGGAAGGTAAGTCACGTCCTCCCTCAACTTTACAGAAACTTGGCGATACTTTTAGATAGATATGTCAGAAGGTTCAATTGACCTTCAACTCGGTTAACCCTATTGACCAGGATTTCGTGTAGTATTTTATTGTATCTTAGTTTTTGACTTCGGAATTTCAAGAGCACATACAAATGGGTGTGATAGATGCGTCAAAAATAACATGAAAACTTATATTGTTTTATATCATTAAAATCCATTTATTTCGCTATATTTATCACTACATCAAAATAAGTACGTTTTTATACAATGATATTATCTCATGGAATATTAATTTTTTTGTTTGGTAACGCAACACATCTGTAATTAATTCCGTCTGATGTTCCCCCTAAAGATATAGAAACGTGTATCTCGTGTATCCTTTGCATCTTTTGCTTTTAGAGATTTTTCTCTCAGCGTAGGATTCCTGTTCTTTCACATCCCAAGGGATGTCACCTCGGTGTACCTTGAGAAATACTTCTTTGCACTGTGCTGCTCTTTTTAGACCTTCAGTGGAGTTGTTCCCATATGACCTCGTCTTTCCTAGTTCTTCCACTGCGACATATTGTTCTCCTAACTCCAGAACTTGACGGTGACTAGGTGTCAGAAAGAAACTCCATGATTTAACAATTGACACATGAGGAGCTTCTTACCCCATGCTGTCAAATGTTTGAGTCTATTCAGTAGAAAACCTGTTTATTATTTTTCATCAACTCAATTTCGTCATTGAAGAAACAACACCGCTCAAGTGACATTTTTTTCGGAAATTGTTTCTGATATCTCCATGGAAAACATTTAGCATGTTTTCACGATGTAGTTTGTCGAAAATTGAACTGAATAAGTTGATATGGTCATTTTGCACTAAACATAATTTCGCCTATTTCCACTAAATAAAACTTAATGTAACTAAGTTTCACTAAATGTAACTTTGTTCATTATCCCCCTCGAGATCATACGCAGTTTGCAACCGCTTTTTTAACCATAAAGTTTATTTATTAATTTATTTATTATGATACAACCATCGACGATCACTAAGGTTTTTCAGATTTCCTGGAAAGTTTGCTTTTTGTCACATAGTCTATGTTGTTTCTTAAGCGACGATTTATTTCATCTTGCGTTATTATTGTTTCTCATTTTCCGGGACTTTTACGTTTTAGCTTGTTAATTTTTTGCGACCAGTGACTTTGTTCTTTTAAGAACCTTCTCTTCCATTTGAAGTGATGTTTATGTCACTTCTGACTTTACGTTTTTAACTTTTCCTACAAAGTACGCAGTGCGTATGAACTTTGTAAATGGTGTACGACGTCTCTCAGCTCTCAGTGTGAAAATTATACAATGAATATTATTTGTAAAAGAGGTTTTAACACATTACATGAAGGAAGTATAATATTTTATTTGTGGATATCTCTTATCTAAACATTTTTTTATCTAAAAACCCAATCGTGTATAATAGATGTTTTATTTTCATATTACCTCTTTCATTTCGAATGTTTGCATCCACATTTCTTTGACGTACAGAAAAACAATTTTGTTTTCGAGTTTTCCATTCCATTATTAGTGTCAAAATAAATAAATAAATAAAGTAAATTTAAAATATTCATTTATTAAAGCACTTGTATCAATCGTGCATTGTAAAATAATTTTAACAATGCACAAACAAAATTATCCACTTAACTTTTATTTCCTATTGTCTTCTCCGGCACCAGACTAGACAATTTCTTCTTCTATTGCATTATTTCTCGTATATCGGTGACTTCATGTCACAGGATTGTAAAAAAGAAGATATGTTGCAGGCAAGGACTGCGAGTCTCTACTCAGGTCACGTCCTGACCGTGCCGTGCATTTATCCGTAATCACAGGTTTTCTTTCTACACTTATTCTTCTCTTCCTGCAATGCCTGTTGCTTGATCCATTGTGTCCGTCGCTGATCCTCGTGCTAGGATAATATCAATTTGGTTCCTTTCGTGAATTGAATGTTACCAAGTTTAACTTTTTTTATTTTTTACATAAGCTTTTATGACTACTGGATACGGTTCACCTTCTTTCATACTTGAAGAATTCAAGCCTCTATCCATCTTTCTGTGCACTTTTTTACTACCGTCTCCTTTTGCCGTGTTGCCGACCCCTATTCAAATTTATCCTGATTTTTAATATAGAATGATTACAGGTTTACCTCCTACGTATTTTATTTTGGTATTTTCAAGACCAGACCCTGCATTATTATCAATACTAGCGTGACCCAGCACTCGACTTTTGATTGACTCGACATTTTTATTGCTTTTTCATTTTAAATTTAGAAATCCTTTTCAAGCAAGATAGTTCTTTAAATTAATAAAACAAAATTAATATGCATTCTACATTGTTCGAAAAAACAATTTGACAAATATTACTTTTCTAGCACTCGATGATGTTACATATTTTATTACTCACTTGACGAAAATTTCTACCTCTTTAAGAGGGGAAAGTTCCAAACGAATAGAGAGCATTGGAAACTCACAATACCATTTTCCCCATACGACTCGATCCATGCTTTCATAGCATCGCCTCTCTCAGGGAATAATAGAGTGCGCTCCCTACCGCACCGCTCCACTTCTTTTCATTTACCCGCGCTCTCGGCGTGACCTTTGGCCCTTCGCAGTCACGTCCCCATCTGTCCCACGTGTCCATCACGCGGCTGAGGGCAGGAGGAGGAGGAGGAAGGAGTTCGCCAGGGACTAGCGCTCGTTTCCACGATCCCCTCAAGCTTCTTCCTTCCACCATCGCGCTCTACCATTCTATATTTTCACTGCCCAAGGGGTGTCCTGTCCAAGAGCTTCTCAGGTTTTACGATATTACTTATACTCTATTCCTGCGTTCTTTGAAAATCAAACAATTGGTGAGTTGATATTCTCTTGATATTATAACGTGTATCTATTTTTATTTTTATCTAAGGAGTGTGCTTGTTAAATGTTAAATCCGCCTTTGCCTTAGGACCCTTGATCGGAATTGATGAGATGGTGTCTTGCTTACTTTCGGAGAATAATATAGTTTATTGTCCTCCATATGTTCATACAAGTCGTAAAATTTTTGTTTGTAAATAAGATTTATCCTTATTATTATTTATAGTGGTTTTACAATTTGAGGTAGATAAACGAATGGAATTTTCCGTTTACAACAAAAACGGCTAACTGCAATTGACACGTAGTTGACTGTAGTCAACTAACGCGAAAGGAATGCGGAAGTGATGCAGAAGTCGATTTCTAAGTTCATGCATACGCCTTGACTAAGAAATCAGAAAATGCTATGTACGGGAAACGACCTAAAATAACAAACGACACAGAGTGACGGAATGAAATATTTTTAATTTCTTTACCCAGTATTTTCAGTTTCAGTATTTTTTATTTTCTTACCAAGAATGCGCACGTCTCCAAGTCGGTTAATGCATTTTTGTACTCAAAGTTCTTAATTTCTATTTTCAATGAGTTAAATATAAGGGTGTCACTATTCGATGTGTCTTTTGACTACGCTCAACTTTTCTCCTCAACCCAGTCGAATGTCGTTGACTTAGTCAACTTTTAGACTGAATGAAGTGCTGGTGCAATTGGCTGTAGTCGACAGTATGGGCGTGAACGAAAGTCCCACTTCTATCACAACTAACTTTGGGGTAACATTACGAAGAATAAAGATAAAACCAAATTTTTGTCAATATTTTAAATTTGTTATCACAGGGGATGAGTTCAATTTTCTGATTTGTTTCCACATTGTTGGAATAATCAAGATAACAATGTTATGATATAGCCTATTCCATCGATCTCCTTGACATATGTGTACTAATCCTCTCTCAAAAAAACAAAGTAGTTGCCTCACGTTTTCTTGTACACCCCTCTGATTCCCTGGAACATCTTGGCGTGGGCGAAAGCGTCCGCTCTTCTGCGTTGTCCCTCCGGTGCCATTACCATTCAAGGCCAGCCACTTCGTTCCGGGATGCGATGACGCTCCAATGTGGGATCGGGGTATACTGGAGAAGCAATCGGAAGGTTTTGGTTGTGGCACGAGCTGTGATGCCTCTAGCTTCACCAATTAGTTAATGATTTTGGATGAGAAATAAAGTCTAAGAATGGCGAGTTTGTTTCAATTACATTGATTAGATGGAGAGAAAATAAGTTTTGTGCTAATGCCATTGGAAGTAGTACCAAATGCCATTCGGCAAGAGTAGAAGCAGGCTGCGACGAGTGACAAATTTAGTTTGATAATTGATGAGAGGGATATATTTTAAACAGTTGATAGGAATGTACATTGTATTGAATCATGTGATTGGAAGATAATGCAGAATGTAATGGTTCGTGTTTTCAGAACAGTATTTTAAGGAAGCTCTAGTCATATCACATAAAGAAAGGTTTATGTCTGCAGGAAGAATGTTCTCCCAGTGCTCTTTTAATACGAGCAAGATAACAGCTTAGGCGAGCTGCTTTCAAAAGATGCCTTATAATTTATGTAGCGTAAAATTGTGACTTTAAAACAGGTCGTACCACGAGAAGTTTGGAGATAGAAAGTAGATTAAGAATCCGTGTATTCCCTTCTATTTTCACCGATCAACACTCATAACGTACAATTTATTTGGGCATAAAGCCTAAACCCTCCATTTGAATGACACGAAAAATCAAATCATTTTTTACGTTATAGATAAATAAAGTGGAGTCAGCGTAGCTCAGTGGATAGAGCACTGAGTTGCTGACTGGATGGCCGGGGATCAATCCCTGATGAGGTGGGGATTTTCATCACGCCTCAACATCCAGACTGACTATAAAATGAGTACCAGGATCTATCCTGGGGTTGAACTGGTCGGACCGAGATGCTGACCATATCTCCTCTTTCTAGTGCCGGGGTCAAGAAATCGCGCGAGCTCTACCCTCCGCGAAGGCCAAAGCCCACAAAGGGCTGTAGTGCCAGATAAGAATAAGAAGATAAATATAGAGAGGGAATTTCAACGACACGCCCATAAAACGATGAACATTGTATTTAGCGATGAGTATTGAGTTTATTTTCATCACAACTAGCTTTTCCACCTTAGCCGAACCTGTGATTGTCTAGTTGTTGAACAAATCAGAGGTGATTTTGAGTGGAAGTTTAACAGGGGTTAATTCAAAACAGGTTTTGACGTGTGTAACTTCAAGTCGAAATGTGATAGCTGACACCGCACGTACCATGTTAATAAAATATTAATAAAAATAATTGTTATTCTAAAAGGTTCTTGAAATTTAATGTGTTGTTTGAAAAAATTGAGTCAAACACATGACACTATGCTGATATAACAAAACAGGACAGTCTCACTTAACTTCCATATTACTCGTATTCGGGTTCAAGTAGCTTACTTCTGTCCCTTGGGTACCCATGTATCCAAAACTCTTTATATTTATATGGCTACGTGTATAAGAAATATACGATTGTGATGTTTTGTGAGGAAGACAAGATTCATTGTATATGCAGTTTTCAAATTAATATATATTAATTTTCGATTATTAATCGATATAATAAAGTTATAAAAGATTCGAATGTTCGTATGCCAGCGGAAGTGTACCGCAACCGTTGAGATGAAGTTGTAGTGGGATGGGGAAGGCCCTTAGCTGTTGGAGTAGGCACAGGGCTTCCTTGTTCCAAGAAAAGATTGTAAAACGTAGCGAAGAGGAAGTGTCGGTGTACGACGCACTTATTTTGTCCAAAAGCAGTTGGTAGTTAGAGAATGGCGAGTATGTTGTAAACAAAATCGTTGGGAGTGAAGCTGGCAAGAAAAAGAAAATGACTCGGTATTTTTGAAAGAAGAAGGTCAGCGTCAACGACGGGTACGAGTTCTAACGCGCAGCGGCAAGAAAGACGCAGATCGTGGGAGAAGAGAGAGACAGAGATTTTATGAGTTAAAAGGACGACAAAAGATGGTAGGGGTGTGAGTAGGCGCACCCTTAACTTGTAGAATTATCAAAGGGTAGCGACCAGCGGCCTAGAGACGGTTGGCGAACGTTGCCAAAATGTAGAAGAAAGCAACCGTTAAAGGGACGGGTGTGACAATTGAAATTTAGAAAGTTGCATAAATTCAGTATCCTTTTGTTGTTAAAAACCGTTTGGTTAAGAACACTCAGAAAACGGTTGGAAATGAGAGAGCCGTTGAAGTGTGGACATTTTCAGCTTGTCGATTGGTAGGGAATACGCCTCGTCAAGTTAAAAAATAACCAGTAGCGAAGACTCCGCGTGGGTTAGATTTTAATATTATTGGATTAATTGAGTCACAAGGGTTTTTTAAAATAGAGCACGTGAGCAAGCGTCGGAGGAGCAGAGATGAGTCCATTTATTCTCGTGCGGAGACATTCCGAGATGATTCGATTCTGGGCATTTTTCGAGTAGCATTCTATGACTTTTCGAGAATAATTCATTCGAGCATTTCTCGTAGCAGAACATTCGTGTTACTGCTCCATCTCACTAATGAGTACTACATTAGGAGATGTCGGACTTTGATATTTCAGACCATTAGGTCTTAGTATTTTGAAGTTCAAGTTGTTATTAAATGACAACTAGAAACTTATTTAAATTGTATGAAGTTGATAAAACTTCTGCGTTTTCTAAATTCTCCGAGAACGAGTCGGAAACGCGACGCGCTACTTTCTTCGTTGATGAGTGAAGATAGCGTTCAACATTCAAATCGCATCTCGGCAAGTTACGAGGAACATTGTCGTTAAAGAACTTTCGCGATCATGGTGAGGCGTAGAAATTCTGAATGGCGCAGAGACCGCAGAACGACTGGGCTACAGCCGATGAATCAACCATCAGCTGAGAGGCGCACGGGGTCACCGCTCGAGCCAAATGCTGTTAATGTCATTCCAACCTCCGCCTACATCACAGACTGATTAGCACACCTGTTGGAAAGGTAATTGTTATGTTGGCTGCGACCAATGTTAGTATTTAAGCAGCAGCGAGAAGATTCAGTGCTTCGACCGATATGGATAAAGAACCATGCTCAGAACTTGTTTTTGTGATTGTTAATTAATTAAGAAAGGGCGTATGTTATTTGTTTTCTGTACTAAATCTCAATAAATATTTTGTAATCATTTGGTAAAGCAAAATTCCAGAAGGGTTTCTTTTGTAAAGAGTGTATCAGTGTTGTAATGTTTTGAGGGAATAACGTGTCATTTTGGGGGCTGTGAAGCATGTTAAGTATAGGTAAAATGTACAAATGTAAATTAATAATTAAGTCAAGTTTATTTAATGCGTTTTCCTTCTGATAATGAACCCCAGTGTTTGTATTTCACATATAGATAAATAATTATGAACCTACTTATTGATTAGATGATATAGCCAGGACATATTTTTCAGGTGAGTGTTGACCACTACCCTATTTCTTTTTTATTTAACTCCAGTTTTATTACAAATGACACTCCAACGTGGGGCTCAGAATATCTAAGCACCCCTTCCCCTCTCAGTTTTGTTACAATTGGCGCGCGAACAGGGAACTTGCTACCTTAAGAATGAGCATAAGTGAAACACACAAAGCAGAAAAATAAGTTCACTTAGTAATAAGAGTGTAATTTGTGTTTAGCAATAGAAAAGTGATAAAGATAAGATGGCATATCAGTCTAAAACAGTGGAGGTAATGACGGAATCGGAGAGATTAGCCAAAATTAAGGAAGATAGGCAGCAAAAAGAACTGGCAAAAATAATGAAATTTTTACAGGAATAGCATGACGAAAACCTAGCTCGTTTAGATAGATGGGATAGACATTTTGAAAAAACGGACAACGACCTAAGACTGTAGGGAGCTTTTGTTAGGCAAGGTCGAAAATTGTAACAGTGGAGGGTTCTAAACAACGATCCGGAAGAGACGAGAGAGAGGAAAAACGAAGAGAGAGATGGGAGAGTGTAAAGAGAAGAGTGTGTGCCTGATAAAAACCCATGCGAAATTTCTAAGGGAAAAAAATATTAGTATTATAAACGTTTTATACATTTATTCTTCATGGATCTAAAATTAACTAAAAGAAAGTGGTTTTTAAAAACTGAAGAATTAAAGCTAACAATTATCTAACGCTGAAGAATGAAGTCATATTATGAAGTCAAAAGTGGAGTAAAGAGATAAATAACTCAAAATGATCAATGAAGATTAGTTAAAGTTGAAGTGAAATATTTACAGGAAGTGAAACAGCATTAAAATGGAAGTCTCCAAAAGATTTTGGAAGAGAAATAAGTACGTTAATTAAATTGTAATAATGGTAATTTGTAGTTAATTAATTAGTTGTAGTCAACGCCCGAGGGAGATAGAATCAGAGTCGTCAAGAGAAGTGAATTTGTCGTTTTGTAAGATAGTCTGGCGTAGCCACGTATCGAGGAAGAAACGCCCGGATAGCGGACCACTTTATTTTAGAGTAATTTTTGCTTTAATCAGAGGATACCCCGTGTAATGAGACGTCTGGGTAATTTTCCACTACTATATAGAGGAAATTAGGGTTGAAGAAAGCCAGTGTCATTTATGCAGATATTTTTTATATAACTCAGAAAGACAGGTGCAAAGGGAGTTAAATTGAAAAACTTAACGTATACAATTGTTAAGGAATGTAGGAGAATAATTAAGTAAAGAGGTATTTGTACGAAAGGATCAAGAGTCAAGTAAAGGATTATTAAAAGAGGAATGTAAGTGTTATGAATCAAGCGACGAAATTAAATGAAATTTAATAAGCAATGATTTCTAATTATGAAGAGAAGGCGGAAGAAGGTTAAGAAAAACAATGTTTATCGCTAAGAATTATCAGCTATACATCATTAAGAAATACAATCCCCCCACTTAGTTATATAGTGACTTTACGGATTGTTATTAGCAAATAACAATAAAAAATTTAATTGTTATAAACAAAAAAAATTAAAACTTTTTAAAATAATATTTATTGTAAATGTATAGTTCTAACTAAATACTAAGAGGAGGGAACCGAATACTCACTCGTATTGGAGCCACTTACAATAAAAACACTGCAATCTGGTGTTCGAGCAACAAACAAAACACTAGTCACCATACTACACATTACTTCGCCTAATGCGCTCTTGGAACGACTTATTGAAAGTCTTTTTACATGTTACTCACAAAGATCTTCTTGATTGTGGGTTCCTCTGTTCATTACCCTCTCCTCACAATTAAACACTTTAATTGTAGCACTCGGCCTGCTAACATTTACTTAACAATTTGTGCTTTACAAGGCCCAAAATAACATTAACAAATCCCCTCTACACAATTACACACCACCCAAGATGTCTCGTGATGTCGGACTGGATGAAGACATGGTTAATTTTGTTTTCCTGGTGTGGACCCTCGTTCCTCGTGCCTCGCTAATGTTTGTTCTCTCTCTTCTGCCTAATCGATTTTCCCCATTCCATTAATTTTCTGTGTCTGTCACGTTTCAGAGCTTCCCGAATCACTTCGTATTAATTTGTTATTTCGTCTCTTGCAACATTTACTATTATTATTTGGTCACTGTATGAATGCGCTTCGCATGTCCTCTGACGAATCACAGTGTATCTTATTTTCTATTGTATGTGCAATAACGATGCCTTCTGTGGCTTACTAATTTGCTGAAGTGACCTTTGACGGTTCATTAACACCTAAAATAATAATTATCGGACATGTTCAAGTCCCTCTCTCGTTTGTTCGAACTTTTTTTCTCTGCACTAGTCCCATTTGTCCTGATCACTGCACTGCTCTCACTACGAACTTGCGTTCATCACAAATTTCTGCGTGCGATACTTCACGCTTCTTTAAACCAAAAATTCTCAGTTAGTTTATCAAAAAGAACTTTCTCGATGTTATTCACTGTCTCATCAGAAAAAATAATACTCTCCAAATTTCCGCACCGTCTCAATAAACAAATAAAACTCACTCCAATTTTTCTTTCGTCTCACTCAACAAATAAACTGTCGCAAATTTTTCACGGTCTGACTTCACAAATAAACTGTCGCAAGATTTCTCCGTCTGACCTCACAAATAAACTGTCGCAAAATTTCTCCGTCTGACTTCACAAATAAACGGTCGGAAAATTTTTCCCCATCTCATCTCACAAATAAACTGTCGGAAAATTTATCCCCATCTCATCACGCAAATAAACTGTCGGAAAAATTTTCCCCGTCTCATCCCAGTGCTTCTGTGTCCTATTTTTATAGACAATTTCGCGTCACGTGACGTTCCCCTTCTTATCATTCGCNTAGATGTGTATAAGAGACAAGCCCTTAGCTTTCCCCCTCTTAATATTAATTGGAAGTTTCCGAAAAGATGTAAGTTGCATTCTCATGTTGCCAATCACAAGATTTAGCTCCTGCCCCCGTGGTTTCCCATTCGTTGTTCCCACTCTCTCTACTTCCCAGACTTTTACATCTAGACGAATGTCTGTCGGTCACTTTGTTATTTGGATTCTGGACATTTGCTCTGAGCGGCATGCTTCTATGATCCCATCTTTTATGGTTTTATGGCTAGGCGGCGCGGTACCCTCTTCGTTAGACATCATCCCATTTTTGCTACCACTTGTTCTGAGCATCAGCCGTCCTTTTGAACCCAAATTTTTATTACTTCCTTTTGAATTTCACCATCGTGTGTTTTTGCTGAACCCATAGCCCAAAAATTTCACATTTCAATATATTTTCTTTGCTTTGCGCGACATGTCCCAAGAGACATGTGCCGTGAGTCTTTTGGCCGTTTGTCGCAAACGTACACCCACGTTGCTTTGGGAAATAATATTCCCTGACATCCGCTCTTTTTTCGGTGCTCTCTTTTGTACTGAATTTCGACGCTCGTTTTTCTAAAGATTCAAGTTCAAACTTGTCTGCTTCCGAACATGTGTTCTGGTCGTTACTTCTTTTGATTTTTTTTCAAATAATGGATTTTATAACTTCTTTGTACTCCAAAACGTTCTACAGAGCCTGCAATGTCGCACCGCCACTACACATCAGACCACCCAGGTCCTTTTCTGCTAGCTCCCATGTTGACCCATGCTTTTATATTAAATATTTTGAGAACATGTAATTGAATTATCAATCAATTCAATCCACAGTCTCTCTGTCTCTATCTATCTATCTATCTATCTATCTATCTATATATATATATATATATATATA